>VRYO01002114.1:6682147-6725337 GCA_009812075.1 Sialia sialis | reverse complement strand
ATTCCCTTCTCTGGACACCCTCCAGCCCCTCAATGTCCTTCTCACATCTGGTTTGTCACCAAACAGTGTCCCCCAGCCTGGCAAAGACCTGAACCTCTGGGAAAGCAGCATTTTACATGGTTTTTACATGAATACCGAATTTTGCACAAAACCTGAGCTGGCTCAGTGTGGGGCTGTCCTGGACCTGCCAAACAGCCTCACCTTTGCCATGGATCTGGGTTTCAGATGGATGGCCTTCAGCTGATTTACAAGTACATCTCTTCTGAGCCCTCCTCTGAGGCAGCTGCCAGCTGGCCCCAGGCAGGATCCAGGCTGGGGATGGGTTCCAGCTGCACTCTGGAATTAGGAAAACCCTGGGCTGCAGCCTGGTGTCCAGATGCCTTGCCAAGGAGCACAGCTTTGGGTTCAACAAACAGGATTTGGGAGGGGAGAAAATGAAAAAGAGAGAAGATGTCAAAGCACAGAGGTGGTGTGCCAGCAGTTGCTCCTCTGTCCCCCGTGGCATCTCCCATTTTTAAGCTGGAGAGGTGGATTATGGTGGGAAGGGAAGGTTTAACCTGGGGAGGTTAAACCAACCCTTGGGATTTCAGCTTGGAGAGAAATAAGTTTCTCCTGCTCCCCACAGAGACAGAAAGTACTTGAAATGCAGTTTCTTTCATGATTTCACACCAGGGAAAAAGTGAACTTTGCATTTTGTTGTGTAACAAGGGTTCCAGGGTGATGTGTTTTGTCAGCAGGGAGAATTTGAATTTGTGTGTGACACATCTCAGTAAAGCCTTGTGCTCCCTGTAGTGCCTTCACTGCAAGCACAGACTCAAGCTCTTTTTAAAGGTTTGGGATATTTTTTTGCTTGCTCTCTTAGCATGAATTAACAAACGTGAAGCTTCCAAGGATAAATTTAATAATACCATGATAAATGCCAGTGCTTTTGCCACCAATGCCATTTAATCTTGGCAAATACTTGCCAAAAGTTTGAGTGTTTTCCAGCTGTAAGATTCCTACAGCAATATCAGAATGTCCTTGCACAGGATGGGGTACTAAAGGCAATGGAAAACTCCACTGTGTATGATTTACCAAAGATAATAAATATTTCCTCTTCTTTTTCTTCTCACCTCAATTCTTCCCACCCCTCCTGCTCCAGAAACAGCTACTTTTTAAAAGTTAGGCAAGAATTTACACATTTATTCCAAGGGATCTGGGAGATATTGGAAGGTTTTATCCACAGACTATTGCTAATCACAGGAGCTTACTTGGGTAAGAATAATTTACCTGTTATGTGCAATCTGCAATGTGGGCTTTGACAACTTGTTCTTCTTTGACCCTGCAGTCCTCAGTCTTTCTCTGGTGCTGGAAATGCATTTCAATGAAATTCATGGAAGAATGAGCCTGTTGGATCTGGTTTATCCCTGCCCTGCCCCTGGATTTCCTTGTGCACCAGTTGACCTTCAGAAGTTGATGATCTCCTCTTGTAGTTTCCTCCTTGATCTGACACAACTGTGGGGTTCTTACTGCAAAGCATTTCAGGAAAATGTCAGTAACTTATTGGGAGTTGTAGCTTTAATTACATAGCAGTCCTTTTAAAAAATTTCTGTTCATGTCCTAATCCAAGAATTTCTTCTTTACCCTCTCTGCAGGTTATTCCCTATTTAGTTGTTTTAAAAAATAAATGAGCACAGGTGGCTGCTCTTCACCATGAAAGTACGGTAATTTCACAACTATAAGGCGCACTTCCGGGTTGTCGGCAATTCTCCGTACTTTGTCCATATATAAGGCACACTGGACTATAAGGCGCACCGGACTATAAGGCGCACTTTTTTTTGCCCCCAGCGAGGATCCACACACAACAAAGTAACGAATTAGTAACGGAATCGTGATCTTGGGACTGCGGGTGCTCAGCTCAGCTCGGGGTTGCCGCGGGCTTGCACTTTAGGGTTGGCAAATCTCTGAACTATGTCCATGTATAAGGCGCACTGGATTATAAAGTGCGCTTCCGGGTTTCAATCAAAATTTCAGTCAAAAAGGTGCGCCTTATACACGTGAAATCACTGTACCCATGTGTAATTCACCACAGCGCAAATTCACCGTGTGTGATTTCACTGAGACACCAGAACCAGCCTTTCCACGAGGCTTCCCCAGCAGCAGAGGAGGATTTTGTCCCTTGGTCCTGCCCTGCTCACCGTGCGCCTAGACAGGGTGAGGAGCTGGCTCCAAGGGCACCTCATCCCTGTCTGGTGCCAGCAGTTCCCAGTGCCAGAGCAGGCTCCCTGCCTCTGCACTGACAGAACCCAGCATTACTCCTCTGCCAAAAACTACGGAGTGGCCTCTGCTCTGGCTGTTTGCTGGGTTCTGCTCTGTCCCACACTGTGGCTGTTTGCTCTGTGGCTCTGGACTCTCTGTTGCTCAACAATAAAAAAAAATCTCTTCCTTCACACCAGCTGTGGATGGCATTGGCATGGTGGCATTGGCAGTTGCAGTTATGCTAGGGAAATATTAAAGTATATTTTAGTGTAAAGCTCATCAAAATGTTGTGGTGGGACTACAGATTTCTTTTGGGATGGATCTGATACCTTCCTCCTCTTCCCTTTCTCCCAAGGAGATGAATTCTGTTGTGGTGGGCATGGTTTAATGAACAATTCCTAAAGTGGAGCTGATTTATATTCCTTTGTTAATGTAATGTAACACATAAACTGACATTCTGCTTAGCAAAAAAAATTTCTCCTGTGGCAGCCTGCCTGGGTGGAAGAAAAATAATACAAAAGGTCTTACCAGTGGTGTGACATGTTGCTGTAAAACAACAGCCAGGAACGTCAAGAGATTTCAGTCCAAATGGAGAATTTCTGAAAATTAATTTTGGATGCTTAATACAAACTAGAAAGTAACGTAATTTCTGGCAAAGCAGCTGACAGCAGACGTAATGCATCAGTGCAATAGCCCAGCCTGTGTTAAATGGAAATTAGCTCCGTGTTCAAAGCTGCAGAGAGAGAACGGTGCCCACAGAGAACAAGCTGTGACAAAAGCAGAGGTTGAGGTGCTTGGAGCAGTGATCACTGAACTGGGAGTGGTGTGACGGAATGGAATTTGTGGATGTGGTTTGCAATCACTGCAGCTCTGTAAATGTGAAGGTGACTCTGTGCCAGTGGGGCTCCCTGTGCTCCCCATTCTGGGATGTTTGCTGAATTTCATGTTTCCCTTCTCCCCCAGTGTAATGGGGGTGGTGTTTTCTGGGATCCAGCACCCAGCCCCTCCACAGTCATACCTGAAGCCATGGAAATCACAAGCAGAGATGGTGAAGCAGAGTGGGACTGTCCAAATCCTTGCAAGAGGATCCCAGGTGTGTTTTGAGAGCCTCTTCCATGGAGGGCACAAACAGATCCCAGGGCAATCCGATCACATCAGATCATCACAACCATCCTCAGATCATTTTCCTCCTGCTGCTCTCCGTTTAAAAGCCCATTTCCCTGCTCATCTCCCCCAGAACACTGACAATAATGTTCCTTTCTCTGTGTTTTTCCCCAGGGGTGACACAAGTCCTCTGATGGTCAGGGGACATGCGCAGGTGGTGTGCAGGGAGAAACGAGCCCTACCAAGGTAAAATAAATAAATTCTCTTTGGGGAGCAGAGCTCAGGAGGGTTTAAAAAACAAGCACTGGTTCTGAGCAGTATGTTTGGACATAGTTTTGTTTAGTTAAGCTTAGCTTAGGCAGCAGAAAAGCCAAATAAAATGATGGTTAAGTGTTGTGATTCGGCCTGCTCTTGGTGAGGGGGAGAAATTGTATTTTTTGTTGGGGAAAATAAGTTGTAAAAAACCCCCCTCGAGACTAAATCAAGCAACATCCCAAATATCAGTGCACTCTGCCTGATATGTCCTCAGGATAAAGCCTGAGGTTTTCAGCTCACCACAATTACTTTGTGTGTGGATTTTTTTCAGAAGGTGCAGTGAAGCTTGAAAGCTCCCAACGAGCACAGGATCAGCTGGGCAAACTTTAAAAATCCATTTCTTTGCTAAAGATTGGAAGGAGGAAATAATACATATTTTCAGCAGGAAAAAAAAAAAAAAAGGAAAAGTAAATTATTTAAAATATTGGTGCAGGAGTTGGTAGCTAATCAGGAGCATTTCTGACATGCCTTTGGACTCTTGCAGGATGTCTCCATCTGTGCAGCTCTCAACAAAAGAAATAAATGTCAAATTAACTACTGGAGCATGAGAGATGCATCCAAAATAAAGTCTCTCAAGGAACATTCTTCTTTGGTGCCCTGTAGAAATCTGGGGGAAGTTGAGAGTTTTGGGAGGCATGCAAAGGTCTTAAACCTGTAGGTAGAAGTAAATGAAGTGAAGAAAATATGAGGCAAATGTTGTTACAAAGCATGAAAGAAACAGAGGAGGAGGAAAATGCTTTCCCTGAGGCTGTGAAATTATTGAATTGTCCAAACCGCAGGCAGCTGGTTTAAAGAGTTGATAAAATTTATCTGGCATTTCACCTTGTTAATAAACTCTTGATCTACCTCTGCCCATTTGGGTTCCCAAAGAAACTTTCTGGCGAGGTTTTCCTGCAAGGAGGAGGAGCACAGGGATGGTTTCCAGGATGGTTTGGGTTGGAAGGGTCCTTAAAGTTCATCTCCCCTGGGCTTCGTTCAGGTGTCACCCAAGCCCTGAGAAGGGTGACCATGGCACCAGGGAGCCACAGAGCTGTCACCTCACACCCTCCTGCAGGAAGGGCAATGCTGTGTTTTGGGAAGCCCTGTGGAGTCCTGGCGTTGATTATCCATTGATTGATTATCCATTGATTGATTGATTATCTGTGATAGAGACACTCAGCTGGGACTGGAGTGAATTCCCAACCAGCAGGAGCCGATGGCACCTGAACTCGGTGACATCTTCTCCGTTCCTTAGGAAGCTAATCCTCAGATTCTGCATGCCAGTTCAGTGCTGAGTTTGGGCTTTTTTTTTTGTTGTTGTTGTTGTTGTTGTTTTTGTTTTGTTTTTATTTATTTATTTATTTATTTATTTTTGTTTCTTTCTTTTTATTTTTTTTGTGTTTTTTGTGGGTTTTTTTTTGTTTGTTTGTTTGAGGTTTTTTTAGTTTGTTTGGGTTTTTTGGTGGTTTTTTGTTGGTTTTTTCTTGTTTTTTTTATTTTTTGGGGTTTTTGTGAGGTTTTGTTTGTTTGTTTGTTTGAGGTTTTTTTTGTTTGTTTGGGTTTTTTGGTGGTTTTTGGTGGGTTTTTTTTGTTGGTTTTTTGTTTGTCTTTTTTGCTTTGTTTTGGTTTTTTGTTATTTTTTTGTTGTTTTTTTTTTTCCTGTTAGGATCAAGAGATCTGGGAACCCAGGGCAGGAGCAATCTAATCAGCCAATTTACAACAGCAGATTAGACCAGATTCTTTATTGCATGGGACTTGGGTGCCCAGGGAGGTAGATAATAATAGCAGGAGGTTTTAATCTCAGGTTTACTCTTTGTCAGAGAGCTGGAACATGAAAGCATCTCCTTTGTCACCACAAGGGGAGTCAGATGAGTTCTGTCAAGATGGATGTTTCCTGCCATGGATGGCAAAATTAATCTGGGCCACTGTCAGTCTTTGGGCCACTGTCAATCAGTCTTGTAGTCCTGTGTTTGTACATCATTGGCAGGTGTCACCACGGAATCACAACAAAGAGGGAACTAATTAATTAAAATAGTACCCAGAGCCCTTGTGAGCAGCTGTATCACTTTTTTTTGGAGTTTTTCATGCCTAGAAGTGGTGAGGTTGTAAAGCTGCCATGTCCCTGGTGCTCACATGTCCTCTGCAGCATGTGATGTCACAAGTCAGTGATCCATAAAAAACTAAAATGCATTTTAAATTCCTGCAGATCATCATGAAAGAGGAGTTTATATTCTGAAACTGGCAACTGTCTTTGCCATGTCCATTTTTAAACACCCACCAATCCCACCCATGGTGATGAGCTAAACACTCAAAATAATACTATGGAATACAGGTTTTAAATTGCAATATTTTTTCCTTCACCACAGTGATAAAGTTTTCATTGAAGCTTCCCAGACAATTCAGAGCTGATTTCAAGAGCGCGGAATTTTAAATGACGAAAAAAGTTATGAATAGAAAGTTAACAAGAGATCTTGCTGTGCTGGATGGGGGTTGAGTAACAGTTGCACACAGGATAATGGAGAATGGCGATAACTGGGAATCTCTTCATTTGCAGGAATCTCTCTGCCTTCCCAAAACACAGCGCTGATTTCCCCAGCCATCACTGCACAGACTGATGAGGACAAATCCAGAGGAATCCAGCTCTGTCTGCCCATGCAGGCTCTGATCCCCCAGCCCAGAACTTGTCCCACGAAGCCACCGTGTCCCAAGCAGGGCTCAGCCATCGTCAGCAGAACATTTTTGGTGCTTCCCAGCCGACTGGAGATTCAGGCATCCTCACAAGACACCACGTCCCCATCGGATTGTCCCAGTGCCCACCAGCAGAGAGGCTTTGCCTCCATCACTGTCACAGCCAGGCGTGTCCCTGTGGGCTCTGCACAGCTTTCACATGGCCCTGGGGGTGGCCAGGAGCCCCACGCCATGTCCCCCACGCCCAGAGTCCCTGCTGTCCTCGAGCGCTGGCCTCCCCCTGCAAACAAGCTTTCCAAGCCTTGCTCAACATCAGGTGAAGAGCCACCAAAGCAGCTTTTTGGCCCTGGAATCAAGGAGGATGGCGTGGGTCTTCAAAGTGATGGGAGGGACAAAATCGCCCCTTCCTTCATCTCCAGCGCCCAGCTCCAGGTGTCCCAGCCGTGCCCAAACACCATCTATTACTTAGACAAGTCACTCCACGTGTGCATTGGCCAGCCTCGAGTTAAATGCCAAAAAATGTATAGATCCACGCTGTCCTTGAGGCTGGAGTGCAGTTTGTCCGGATTAACAGCAGATGGAGTAGATGGCATAGCTAATGGAGAGCCCATGGAGGAGAGAGCTCCAAGGAAGCTCCCAGGAGCAAAGGGGGCTCCTCTCAGACCTCACCTGGGCAGGGACTTCAGGGGAAACAAGGTAATTGAGAGGAGGAACACAAAGGAAGGACATCTGGGTAGTAAATACCCTTTGCAAGGTGTCTTTGCCTCGGGACTTGCAGCATTTGTGGATATTCCCAGAGGACCTCCCAAGGCAGCAGCAGAGGATGAGGATGAGGATGAGGATGAGGATGAGCAGCCTGGCAGCCACCACACTGGGCTTTCCCTCCAAACTCCCACCTCGAGCAGTGAGGCAGGTAAGACATTTCCATAAACCTCATGCTGGTGGAGCAGAGCTTCCAGGCTGGAGCAGCTCCACCACAGTGATGGTGTGAGAGCAGATAACAGCAATCCCTGCTTCTGCAGAGGCTCAAGGGAGTTAAACCCAGAGGTTTCCAGCTCCAGCACTGCCATGAATATTTGCCATGCTAGTGGTGCGTGCTGCTCATCAGCTGAGAGACAAAAATCCCCCTGTGTTTTCTGCATTAAACCTCTTTTTTTTTTCACCATTTATATCAGTATTTTATTATTATTCTCCCAGCAACCTGCAAGTGCTTATCCCCTGAAAATAATTAGGTTTATCTTTGAGTAAGGGCTGAATTTCAAGGTGTGAAATTAAGAAGGAGATGACTGCACTGAGCTTGGTTTTGTGCTCCTTGCAATTAAAAATGATCTTGTTTTCAGCTTTTATTTAGAAGGCTGCAGTAATAAGCCCAGGCTTTTATACCTAATGGAACCAGGTAAAAGGTTTGTAAATCTTGAGCCCATTTGTTCCCAAGCTTTCCTAGCATTTTCCAAACACAAAATGTTCTTTGCAGCGCTGCTCCTGGGGGAGGGAGAGGGGCCCTGGGGATTGCTTCCTGCACACAGAGCTGCAGCTCCTGGATTTCCCAGCACACTTGGATAACCACAGCTCAGCTCATTGCCTTTCCAGGAGGGGAAGGTGGATGGGCAGACTGTCAATGAGTGGAGTCTGTTTTTTACCAAAAGCACGAAGATTAAACTCACCCCCTGTGTATCCTGCAGCCTTGGGCTGCGTTTAATTGCAATTACCCGGTTCTTGCGTGGCCTTTTTGATCTAAGGGTCAGTGCATGAACATGAGCCACTTCCTAAAGTTCCTTTGTACCTTCATCCTCCCGGTGTGCGAGTGGAAGGAAACAGAAAGATGAGAAATCTCAGACGGCCTCGAGGGCTGGGCAAGGTGCAAACTCCGTGCAGTCTCTGCTGCTCTCCCTTTGAGATAAAATATTCCTCTTTCCCTAAGCATAATCCAGGCTGTGTGCTGTTGGAAAGGAGAAGGAGAGGGAAGATGCCAACCAGTGCTAAAGGGTTTGGGATAGAAATATAAAGGGATGGCACCAGCAAATGAAACATTTCATTGCTTCCATCCTAATTTTAAATATCACTCCGTGGGGAGTGTTTTGTATTCAAGGCTTTGTTCAGCACCATCTGAGGTTTCTCTGTGATAAACCAGATTTAAAGCTGAGCCTTCCCTGGGCTTAGTGGTGGTAGCATGGAAGAACCACTTTTACTAGAAATAATTAGAAAGTGAATTGAGAGGTTGCTCCTGGCTCCAGAGTTTTACTGAAAGGAGGAAATGGGTGAAGTAAGGAGCTGAGAAATACTGGTTTGAGATAAAGGACTTCCACCATTTGTGTACACAAGACTATAGGTGTAAATAAACATGGGAAGTGTTACCTTTTTAACTGCTTCCACCTTTTGTGTGGGCCATAATGCAGAATGCAAAGATATACATTTCTCTTGCTGAGAGCCTTTGTAATAAGTAAGGAGGTGTTTATCAGCCTACAACAACTTTCCTGTGTGACATTTGTATAAACAGCCAGAATAATGCTCCAAAACAACAGCCTTTCTCAGCAGGAGCATCCAAGTAATGAATTAGTGCTCGGCCATCAACCATGAAATCAAGAGAAACTGGTAAAATGCATGGGACATCCACACTGGTCATTAAAATGAGAGGGAATGGTGTGATTTTAACCTGGCAGAAATGAAAATCTGAGGGTTGTTTTACTTCTGGAATGGGTGGAGAAGTATTGGTGTGAGGTTATCAGTCACAGAATCATTTATGTTTGAAAAAACCTTGAAGATCATCCGGTCAAGCCAGTCCCCAGCACTGCCAAGGCCACATCCAAAGGGTTTCTAAATCCCTCTAGGGCTGGCCAACCCTTTTGGAGAAGAACTTTTATCCATTTTAGATTCCCAGTTATTTTAGATGCTTTTTCCTCTGCTGTTTACTAATTCAAACCCGTCAAGCTTTGCCCTGCTCCATGTTTATGCAATGAAATGTTTGTGAAATGAAGTGTTTTAAAAAGAAGGGAGACCCAGCAAAGGAGGGACAGCGAACAAGTTTTGCCACAGTGCTCATGTTTAACACAGTTATCTTTCAGATGAGGTAACTGCAGAGAGCACTTTGTCCATTCCATTTCTGATGACCCACAAAGTTGGAGTTTATACTGGTTTGCAGCTGTAGGCAAGAGCTTCCTGCCAGCAGAAATACAAGTGGTAATAACATCACTATGCTGAAAAAAAAAAAAAAAGAAAGAAAAATTACTTTCAAGGCTGCACTTCTCTGTATGAGATCTGTAAATGCAGTTTCCAGGATGTATAGGTGGCTTTATTAGGATCTGAGTTGGAATGAGCACCCAAATGCTTCTCAGCTTTACAGGTGCTGGGGCTGGTTTGCTGTTTCCTATAGGCCCAGTTGAGTCATGGCTCTTTGGAGTGTCTTTTATCCTAATCTTTTGTGTGACTTCACTGCAGCCATGATGATTCTACTTACTGTGTTACTCATTATTTCATGTCCAAATCCAACTGCTCAAGACTTGGCTTTACATGGACCTGGATAACTCAGTCTAAGGCCCTTCTTTCAGCAGGAGGCTGGGCCAGGTGATCTCCAGAGTTATGTATTTCCACCATGTGTCACATATGAAAAGGATGCTTTAGGATTATTAATGACATGTAAATCTTGGGCTGGGAATTACACTTGGAAATCCAAATCTCTGGGACTCGGAGTTCAAAGCCATGGTTCATGCTAGAGCATCCCAAGGATGGAATTTGACATTTCCCCTCTGTGGGCTGTACCTTCTATTGGCTCCACTGCTTTGGGCCTTCACTTCCCTTACCTGACAAGAAATAGGATTGCCAGTGCTGGAAAATCCATGTTGTGCACGAAGTCAGACTTGAACCGTGGGAGGACGGAGCTGTAGGACAGAGCTGTGTTTATTTTTAGTGAGTGGCCAACACTTCCATCCCTCGGGCAGCTGCAGGAACGTGTGAAGGGTCCCACATGAACCTCAGAGAAGTGGCCAAGGGCCAGCCCAGGCCAGGCTGCACGAGGTCCTGTCAGGGGTGATGGATGTGCATCACCCTGCCTTCGGTCACAGCTTTTAACAAGCTGTCAGGACCTGCTAACGCTGCTTTTCAGGCAGTGCTGCAATTGCCTTTCCTGTCTGCAGCTGATGTCTCATAAATACAAGGTGAGTTAGAAATGAAAAGATTAGTCTTGTTTCTGCTGAAGACAGGAACATTTTTAATATTAATTTCTCACCTACCTTTCATGAGGAATATATTCCCCATGAATATCTAGCTCTCCATCCATCTTTCACTATCTATTACCTATTGGGCTGTAGGCTGAATTATTAAAAAGGAGAAAAAAGAAGAAAATGGGACAATTTTAAATTCTTTTTGACCTCTTGATTAAACAATATCATCACTTTTCTAGGGAAGATTATAAATGCCAACATCTAAATTTATCCTTTTGAGCTTAGATAGCAGTGAACTTCACGCCTGAGTGCCTTCACACATCTCAGCTATTTTCTAAACCAAAATATTTCCTGCTCACCTCTACACTTTTGTTTGTGTTTTGTTGGCACACCCAAAAGTGGTGTGGGAGATATTAAGGGAGGTGGAGGGTGAATCCAGTCTGGGTGCTGTGCTGGATGCCACTGCCCTGAGTTGATGTGCAAGAGGGATGGGGGGAGATGACAAAAGGGAAAATCATGGATCACATTCCCATGTAAGCCACCCAAAATTAGGGACATCAGGGTTATAAGATAATTATCAACCACAGTGTAACCATAGATCAGGGCAGAGACCATCCCTGAGCCGGGCACTGCTGAGGGACCTCAGATCCTGGGGTCAGTCCTGGACAAGAGGGACACTGAGGGGCTGGAGGGTGTCCAGGGAAGGGAATGGAGCTGGGGAAGGGCTGGAGAATTCCTGAGGGAGCTGGAAATGGGCTGGAGAATTCCTGAGGAGCTGGGAAGGGGCTGGAGAATTCCTGAGGAGCTGGAAATAGGCTGGAGAATTCCTGAGGAGCTGAGAAGGGGATGGAGAATTCCTGAGGAGCTGGGAAGAGGCTCAGCCTGGAGAAAAGGAGGCTCAGGGGGGACCTTGTGGCTCTGCACAAGTCCCTGCCAGGAGGGGACAACACCTGACAGAACAAGAGGACACAATCTCCAGCTGTGCCAAGGGAAATATAGGGTGGATATTACTGGATAAGTCACAGAAAGAGTGATCAAGAACTGGAATTGTCTGCCCAGGGAGGTTTGGAATCACTGTCCTGGATGTGTTTAAAAAAAATCTGGATGTGGCACTGGGTGCCATGGTTTAGTTGAGGTGTTAAGGCTGGGTTAGACTCAATGGATTTGAAGGTCTCTTCCGACCCAAAATTCGGTGAATTCTCTGAGTTCTGTGATTCTGTGAACTCTGTGAATTCTGTGAGGGGCCAGGCTCTGCTCCAGGGAACAGGGACAGGAGGAGAGGGAACGGCCTCAGGCTGGCCAGGGGAGGTTTGTGTTTATTTTTAGGGAAATTCCTCTCTTGGAAAGGGCTTGGCACAGGGCAGTGCTGGAGTGCCCATCCCTGGAGGGATTCAAAAGCCGTGTGTGTGGCACTTGGGGACATGGGGCAGTGGTGGCCTTGGCAGTGCTGGAGGAATGGCTGGGCCCAGGGAGCACCGAGGTCTTCTCCAGCCTGAGGGATTCCAGGGTTCTGTGCCGGAGTCAGCAGCAGGAGGGGATGACACACAATGGGTGGCTGTGATGAAGGAGCTCAGCAGCGCCTGAGCCCCTGGGACAGGCTCAGAGTGACCAGGGGAGCCCTCCCAACGCTCCCTCTGCAGAATTCAGGGATGAAATGCTCAGCAGGGGCAGGACACAGGGACAGAGTGAACAAGTCACACCAGAGACTCGGTAATGGCCCTGCTGATACCTCTTCTCAGAGTGTGGCAGGTGACCTGAAAGCATAATTTGCTTAATTAAAACAACCCAAGAGTACGTGAGGAAAACTGAGATGGGATCTGGGCTTTGGGTGTGTTGAATGGCCCCAGATGACTACAGATTCTGTTTACTTCTTGAACTTATTTGTTAACAAGCTGAAGTCACCAGTGCATTTTTAAGGGATAAATAACTAGACTTTAATTTGTTTCAAGATCTATTTTCATATTTTTGATGCATGTATGTATGTTCCTACTCATACTATAGTAAAATCAGAACAGCTAGTGCTGTGGGACTTTGATAAGCAAAAATATATTTTTGTTTTAAATACATGCTGAAGAGCTCCAGGTATTTAAGTCATGTATGCATCAGGAAAATCTTGTGGGTCACCTTTAAACTAATATATCAGCCTGTTAATCAGAGCAAACTAATTAGGAAATCTGGAGGCTATAAGTAGTATTTACTTTCATTAATTAAATAGTATTTGAAGTGCTCTGATGAAGGAATGGGGCCTGTCTGGTGTTATCACCTCATCTTCTGTTTCTGTGAAAGTCAGCATGCAATAAGCCAGAGGACAAGATCTGTATGTGTGTAAATATATATATATATATAAATATCTATGTATATCTATATCTACATGAACAAGATATAATTAGAGGAAAGCAGTTCCTGACAATATGGAATTTATTGTATAGAAACTTGAGCAGCTCCAGCTGATGCTAATTAACTCCCCACCCTGCAAATGTGTGCAGCAGAACTGGTGGTGGAGACAGGAGAAATATGAAATATGGCACAGGAGATTTTACTTTAGCTTGCACCTGCTAAGCACGAGGAGCCAAATCTTCAGCTGATGTCAACCCAGTGAAATCTGTGCCTGCAGAGGGGTGACACTGATTTACACGACCCAGGAACCTGGCCAGGGACGTTACTGGCTTGGCATTGTGGACACAGCAGCTGGCGCTGACTTGTTCAGAACAAAGGACCACATGCCAAAAAGCCCATTAAAAGGAGCTCCTTTGATGTTCCACTTCATCTGGGATAAATTTGAAATGGAGGAGGCTGTCAATTTTCCTTAGTCTAGACACTCTGTGTCGCTGGGTCCGTGTTACACCGAACTGTGACCTTCATGTGCTGCGTGCCCAGAAAATGAGGATTCAATTATTGCAGGTGTTGAAAACTCAAGTGAGGAGCTGGCAATCCTGTTCCAGGTGACTCTGGAAGATGCTGCCAGCCTTTGGGACAGACCCCAGCCTGTGCCAGAGCAGTTGCCTCTCTTTATCCTGGAGCTTTTAAATTCATTGCAGAAAGAAGAGGATGCCTCTTCTTTTCTGGAGAGCCCTTTTGCATTTTTAGGAGTTCCAGCTCTTCAGCTTTGCTCTCTGTCTCCAAGGCCTGCTGCCTTCCCCATCATCTGGTGGGACAAATGCTGGAGGAGAAGGAAGGGATCAGCAGGAGGGGTGTTCTTTGATATTCCACTCCTTTAAACTTCTTCATTAAATCAGGAGACAGATGTTGTGACCTCCTGTCCTGCCATATGGAGGCAAGGCTACCCCTGGAGATTGTGGGCAGTGATGTCAGCAAGGGAGGAGGGTGATGCTCAGGGCTGTGTGAGCCAGAGCTGCTTTTCAGTGACAGCACTGGGATGTCACAGAGACCCTGGCAGGGATCATTGTCCTGTGGAACCAATTGCTCTTTATCCATTTCTCTGTGGCTTAAAGCAACAAGCAGACAGAGATGGTTGGGTTTTCTTGGGGTTTGTTTGTTTCTTTGGGGTCTTCTTGTGGGTGTATTTGTTTGGTTTGGTGTGTTTAAGGGTATGATCATAAAACAATTTGACAGGAGTTGAAGTTTCCTTCAGGAAATGTCTTTTGAGGATTAGAGGCTCGATTTTCTGTTATGGGACATAGTAAGAAGCAGTTGGGTAGAAAGGCCATTGTTTCTCCGGAAAACAGAAGGATGTCTGCCCTGTTAATGATGATGCAGAACACATTTTTATGAGTGAAACTTATAAATTGGATTTTCCCAAAGATGTTCGTGTTGTCTGAAGATCCAAGCTGAAGTTCAGCATATGAAAACCGAGGGTTTGCTTCTTCCACTCTTTCCCATTTTGGATTCCATGATTTAAAGGTCTTTTCCAAGCTATGATTCTGTGATTCTGTGACATTTCTATCTTGAGCTGTCCGAGCTGGTAAGGATGTGAGACAATTTGAAGTGAAAGTCTGGAGGGTACGAGCCACTCGTTAGCACTCCGGGCAAGCAGAGTACCAGAATCATTAAAATAATGATTAAAAGAGATGGGCTCTGTGGATTCAGTGACTGCATTATGCCGGTGGAGTAAAGGGCCTCATTTTCCCCTAATTCACACTTGGTTTAAACTAGGAAGGACTCTTGTGCAGTCTGTGAAATGAATACTTGGCTCAGCCTGGCTGCAGTAAATTGTCAGAAAGAGCTGAACTAGGTGCCTGGGACATGATGAGAATTCCAAGTGCTCCATGCCTTTCTTACCCTGCAAATCACCATTTAAATGTTCTGAATCATCCTGAACATTTTTTTTTCAAGTCACACTGCATCAGATTACTCCTTGAGTCACTACAATAGTGTCTGATAGTTTCCAGCATGACATCCTGGAAATGCAAACATGGATTTCTCACTCAGAGGTTTTGGGTCTGTGGCTGTTACAGGGAATGTCTCAGAAATGTGGCAGTAAATGTTCTTTCTTTTCATCCTCTCCCAGCTCATAGGAAGGAAAAATGTTGGTAAAACACACAAACACTGCAGTGGAGCAGCTGGACACTGGTGTGAGCAGTCACCTCAAATCCTGGGGGTGGGGTATCAGCTGCCCACCCAAATATTCTGCTGCAATTTTACCCTCTCATGACCCTGAGTGTAAGGTAATGTCCTTCTCACAGAATCACAGGATCAATAGGGTTGGAAAGAAATTGCCAAGATCACCAAGTCCAGCAGCACCGTGTCAATTAAACCACATCACCAAGTGCCACATCTATTTCTTTTTGGAACACTTCAGCAGGCAGCCTGTTGCTGGAGTTAACCACTCTGTCAGCAAAGACATTTTTCCTGCTGCCCAACCTGAACCTGGAGGTTCTGGAGGCTGTTAAATTGCAGGATTTTGCTGGTGCAGCCACTGCAAACCTTTCTTCCACCAAAACTCTCCATGGCAGCCAGACTGGGTGCAGCACGTTGGTTCCCATTCTCCCCTGGGATAAGTGGTGTTCCCTTGTCTAATACCAAGGGAGAAGTTCAATTAAAGAGAAAATAAATTGGCCTTCAGCACAGAGAGGCTGATTGTTAGAGCTGGTGATTAGCTGGGTTTGGGATTGTTTGCTCTGAAGCCACTACAGTAATTTTGCCCAAAGCCTTCAGTAAACAAGCTGTTTCTTGACATTAAGAAGCTTTTCCTACTTAGAACTGATTATGGGTTTGAAGCCTAACAGCTCTTAGGTACACTTTCTGTTTTAAATGATTACAACCTTCTACAGTCAAATATTAGCTTTTGCCAAAAGAAAGCCTCTTCCTTCTGAGAAATGTGGCCACAGCTGTCAACATGGTTAAAAAAAAAAAAAAAGCCCAAACCAAAAGAAGTAGCTAGGAAGAAGCGAAGCTTTCTTTGTTAGAGATAATTTTTTAATCTAGACTCTTATCTTGAGGTGTTATTGATATAGCGGAGATAATTAAGCTTTATCCCCAGCAGGCAGGGCTGTTTGAAGAAGCTTTAGTACAGGTGCAGTGACACATTCATTGGGAGGAATGGGCTGGCTGAGCCTCTCTCTTCAAGCCAGCAAAGTTACCTTGACTTTTGATCTTGACAATTCTGAGGACAGGATCCAGCCCTGTTTCCCAGGACCGTGCCCCAGGTTTTCATGGTAAGGTGAATCAACCTTGTTAAACATGACGTTTTGAACAGAGAGTGTGGGCAGAGCCACATTACCAGGAACTCAGGTAGTTTCAATGGATGTTAATGCTGAGCAGCAGCTGATGCTGCCTCTTGCAAATAAGTCATTTAAAGAGTATCAGAAGGCAGCTTGGGACAAAAGTCCCATTGCTGCTCAGCAGGGATTTTAGTCCAAACATGGATTTCATGGCACCCTTGGCTAAGTGCAGCTCCTTGACTGATTACAAGTGATGCCTTTTCCTCAGCAGTGATCAGAAATAAAACCTCCATCCTATCTTGCATCCTTTGACAAAGCTTGGCCTAACTAATAACGCTGTCATGGCTCCCAGTGTTTCCATTTCTCTGGGTTACCAGGCTGTTGAGATGATGTGCTCTGTTTGTTCACATCTAATATCCCGTGGCTTAGCAGTGCCAGCCCTTGATTCATGATAAGGGCTGAGCCATTAGTCTCTGTCACACAGAGCCTGGAGTCTTGCTTGGAGTTATGGATGGCTTGAGGCACCGGTGGGTCTCTACAACTGGGCCTAAATCTTGAAGGAGGCAGAAGTTTCTTACATTGAAGGAATGTTACAGTAATTTCATGACTATAAGGCGCACCCTTTTGACTAAAATTTTGATCGAAACCGGGAAGTGCGCCTTATAATCCGGTGCACCTTATACGTGGACAAAGTTCGGGAATTTGCCAAACCGGAAGTGCAAGCTGAGCCGTGAGAGCCGCACCAGCCGGTGCCGGGGGTGGGCGGGAGTGCCGGGGCCCACAGCACGGGGAGGGTGCCTGGGGCTGCGTTTAAAGGCTGCGCCAATCCGTGAAAAATGTTTGCAAATTGAGCAGCTGCCAGTAAACCCCACAATCACACCATTCCGTTACTAATTCGTTACTTTGTTGTGCGTGGATCCTCGCTGCAAAGAAAGAGTGCGCCTTCTAGTCCGATGCGCCTTATAGCTGTGAAATTAGTGTAATTCCTGCTCCTCTCTGTTTGGGGCATTGGCAGCATCAGCTGCCAGCATGGAGGTCTCAGCAGCTCAGGATGTGGGGCTTTTATTAAATTACAGCAAACTCCCAGCAGCTGCTTGGGGATGTAAAGCTGCCTCCAGTGTCTGATCTCATCAGGGACACACAGGGAATCAGCTCAGTGTCCCCTCCACAGCCACCTCTCTGACTTGGTGGCCAGGGAGGATTTGCAGCCCTGCTTCTGCTGAAATGAACTTTGGCCAGTTTCAAAGAAGCACTTTGTCACAAATCATCAAAAATCCACACTGGAACACTGGGAAGAGTGTTATATGTGAGGATGAAAAGCTGAATTATCCTGCTGTAAAGTGAAATGGGGAAAGAAAAAGCAGTAACAATGGAGCAGGGGATGTTTGCCTGGATTGTGTGTGTCTCAAGGAAAGGCAAGTTTAACCTGCTGTAATGCAGGGTCACTTCCCATTAGCAAAACCCCCTGAAGGGACAGAGGGGAAATGTAAAAAGATACTTTGCAGTAAAACAATATACTTATTTTACTCCAAGATCAAGGATTCTTTTTTTTTCCTTTCTTTTTTTTTATTTTTAAAAAGAGCTTTTGAAAACTTGTCCTTGGTTTTACAGAATATTTTTAACTCCTCCAATATCATATGGTTTTCACTAAGTCATTATTTAAAAATCGAGCCGTTGTCATCTTTCTTGCACAGGGCAAAAAAATGACTCTTCTCCAGATGTAATTATGACTTTGTTCCTTAAATTTACTTCTAGGAGCAGCTGAACTTTTACAACTACAATCTATACTGGCTGAATTTTATTGATGGAGTCATTCTGCTTTCTGTTTCTTTGAGTCGTGCTCTCCCATATCTCCCAAAGCATTGCACTTGCATGTCTTTGTTCATTAGTTTTAAAGCCTTTCCTCAGCTGGGATAATAGAAAAAACATCTATTTCTGGTCATCCAGTTGCAATTCTGGCTATTCTCCGTGGGGCATATATATTTCAAGTTGGGTTGGTGGAGGGATTTAGATATACAATTCCAGATAGTCTTAATGAGAGTAACAGTCCTAATTCCCCACACAGAATATTAAAAACGGGTCCAGGGTGTACAGAGTGAAATGCTGTGATCTTACCTTTAAGTACCTTTGCCTTGTTCTTTTTTTTAATTTTTTTTTTTTTAATTCCTAAATATCATTTACATCTGCGTTGGTTAAAGGAACTGAGAGCTGCTTTGAGGATGAGGGAGTTGATTTTTTTGGATCCCCTGTCTGTTTTGCTTTGCTCTGTTTTCCCGAGGATTGGCTGCACCTGGGTGCACCTTTGGAAGGGAAAGGTTAATTCAAGAGGGAGCTGGAAGAAAGAATTTAGCAAATTGATCCTGTTATTATTCTGATTGCCTTCAGTGCTAGACAAGAACAAGACACACCTTTTTTATTGCCTTCATTAACTACCACCACAAAAAAAAATCCCCACCATACTGTGAATCTAATAAGGATTAAGGTTTAGTTAGAATATTAAAACGTGATCCACAAGGAAGACACTTTTCATGCAAGGAAGGACATGTTGATTTTATTTCTGCATTTCATCAGGAATCGTGGGGGGTTTTTACAGTAATTTCACGATTATAAGCCACACCTTTTTCACTGAAGAATCCAGCCTACCCCAGTAGTACGGCTTATATTCGGGTGCGGCTTATCTATGGACAAATCCCGTGGTCTACCCAGCTACCGGGTGGTGCGGCTTATAATCAGGTGCAGCTTATAATCGTGAAATTACTGTAATTCTTTCTCAAGGCGACCTTTTATCACAAAAATGCTGAGACGCATCCATCCCCCTTTTCAAATTTCAGGCCCCATTCATAGTTTTGGTCATGCATTTCTTTTCCTTCTCTCCTAATCCACATCTTCATGGGGATCCCCAGGCCTTGTTGGGAGGATGCCACTGTGGCATTTCTGTAAGCAGGGAAGTGGTGCAGAGAAAAAAGAAGGTTTTCTCCATTTGCACAACGTGTGAGAAATTTCCTGGAGCTTAATTGTCCATTCTTGAAGGTTGCTGTACTTACACTTGGAAGCCAATATCCATGGAGAGCAGAGTCTGGTAGTTAGGAATAAATGGAGTGTGAATCCTCCAGGCAGCTCTTCTTTCTCGTGTTCAGATCAATATCCTGAGTTAGAGATGTGACTTGGAGCCTTCTCCTTCCCTCACTCTGCTCTCCTCTGTTTGACTCTTCTCCCTTACAGCCCATTTGACCCCCCTGATGATACCTACTGGTTTTGGGGAGCCCAGCAGAAGCAAATGGACCCTCCTGGGGACACAGCATTGGCTTGAGCAATTTGTCAGTGAAGCTGTTTGGCTTCACAACACACATTTGCTGCACAGACCATTTCTTGATATGAAGGCAAATTATCTCCCACTGTGATGCTGCCATGGATGAGCAGAAACTCTTTCCTCCTTTCCTCTTTCTTCTCTTCTCTGTTTACTGCTGGCCAGTAAACTATTTTAATTTAAAAGGTGATTTAATGAGATGATCTGTTTTCCATTCAGGTTCTTCCCGTGGCTTAGCTCCCTTATTTTTTTTTCTCTATCCATTTGATTTCTTGGCTGCCTGAGTGAAAGGACTTCCTCCCCTGCTGCTCTGCAGTTACTCAGTGCTACCTGCTGCTTTCTTCATCTTCTTCTACCCCACTGCTTGTTCCTGCCTCCTCCCACAGCCACCCTTTGAGTCCATGACCCCATTAATCTGTCCTGGTGTTTTTCCCGCTCTCTTACACGTTTTTGTGTGACTTCAGGAATGGGATTGGCCAGGGAATAAAGGAACAGGTTCCTGGATGAGCTCTGAGGGGATGCACAGAATTTAGTCTGTCCAGTTTCTTGAGAGCATTTGCATCAAAACTATTTCCATCTGAGAGAAGAGCTTGGTTGTGACAGAAGATAAAGGAAATATTTGCAATGTATGAAAAGTACAGAGAAAAATAATTTCTGTCAGAGAGCAGCAGAGCTTGAATGCTACCCTAGAGCTTGGGAGCTCTGTGTGCACCTCCTTGCTTTGACCAGATTTTCTGTAAGGCTGTGAAATTTGGATGGGGTTCATCTCAATGAATTGAATTTAAAACTAGGTTTGTTTTTTTCTGTTTGTGCTGATCTTCAGGGATCCCTCACGAGAGGATCCCCTGAGGAGCTGACTCCTTCTCACTATATGGGCAGTTACAGAAAGGAGCTTGAGATGTTTTGGTTGGAGTCAACGATCTCAGAGGTCTTTGCCAACCTAAACAATTCTGTGATTCTGTGCTCCAAGCTCTGATCTACAGGGACAGGGAAAACCAGTAAATGCTGTATCTTAATGCCTCTGATTTCCTCAGAAATACTGGATGATCGAAAAGAGACGTGAGCCAGCCAGGTCACTAAAATGCATAGGAGATTATAATTTTGTGGAAAAGAATATTTCTTATCTATTCTGAGTGGATTAAGGATTGGGAAAGTGAACTGAAAGCTTCCCACATGGCAGGATCTGATTTTAGTGAGTGACTTTGAGATAAGGAAGTGTCAAGCACAGAATCACTGAAACACAGGATTATTTAGGTTGGAAAAACCCTTCAGGATCATGGAGTCCAACCATCACTGCCAAGCCCACCACTGACCCATGTCCCCAAGTGCCACATCCACAAATTCTTTAAATCCCTGCAGTGCTGTCTCACCCCTTTGTTAGGAATTGGCTTGAAGGAGAAAAACACTTCTCATCTTCACTTTGTCCTCAACCAAGACATGGGAAAGAGTCAGCTGAGAAATAATTGTGTTAAATCTGATTTTATAAAAGACGGCAAGAAAGATGAAGGAGTCTTTACAAAGGCCTGGAGTGACAGTACACAGGGAATGGTTCCCACTGCCCAGGGCGGGGATGGATGGGATTTTGGGCAGGAATTGTTCCCTGGGAAGGTGGGGAGGTGCTGGCACAGGATGCCCACAGCAGCTGTGGCTGCCCCTGGATCCCTGGAAATGTGCAAGGCCAGGTTGGACACTGGGGACTGGAGCACCTGGGACAGTGGGAGATGACCCTGCCATGGTAGGGAGTGGGAGTGGATGACCTTTATGATACATTTCAATTGGAAGTGTTCCAGTATTCTAGGATTTGAAATTGTTCGAACCTCACCAAAATCATTGTTATGGATTCTGTGGTGGCTGTGATGAAAACCAAGTTTTGGGATCAGGGTTTTACCCCTCTCCAGTGCAGTAGTTGCCTCAGAAGCATCTCCCATCCTCAGCTTTGCCCCATTCTGGCTCTGTGCAAAGTCTCAGCATGAACCAGCACCCAAAAGGTCCAACTTGTGCAACGGTTTGCCATGAAAGTTTTTGATGAGAAGGGCATTGCTCATCCCCTACAACTTCAGGATCTTGCCATGTCAGTAAAAATTACAGTAATTTCACGGCTATAAGGCACACCGTTTTGACTAAAATTTTGATCAAAACCTGGAAGTGCCCTTATGATGTGGTGCACCTTAAATATGGACAAAGTTCAGAAATTTGCCAACCTGGAAGTGCGAGCCGTGAGCTGAGCCACAAGCACCAGCAGCCAAGCTGCACGCTGTGACAGCCGCGTCAGCCAGCGCGGGTGGGAGTGCCGGGGCCCACAGCACGGGGAGGGCACCTGGGGCTGCGTTTAAAGCCTGCGCTGATCCGTGAAAAATGTTTGCAAATTGAGCAGCTGCCAGTAAACCCCATGATCCTTCGATTCCGTTACTAATTCATCACTTTGTTGTGCGCGGATCCCCGCTGCAAAGAAAACCTGCGCCTTATACGCCGGTGTGCCTTATACGCCGGTGTGCCTTATACATGGACAAAGTATGGAAATTTGCCGACAACCCAGAAGTGCGCCTTATAATCTTATAGTTGTGAAATTACTGTAAATGGATTAGAGGGCTGAGGAAAAAAAAATCCAATGCTATAGGATCAGGGATTGTTTTTCTGTTTTTCACAGGAACACCAATGCTGTTGGGAAGCAGGAAAAGAAGCAGCACAACAGCCCCTGGCTCCCCTCCAGATGCAGCCTCCAGAGAAACCATTGCTGCAGCTACTGATGGCTCATCCAGCAGGGCAGATCCCTCCAAAGACACCTCCAAACCCAAAGAGATCCAAGCACAGGGTGTCCTGAAACCAAAAATGTCTTTCTCCAGCAGTGAAAGCAACATAAAGGCGTCATCGAGAATCCTCCGGGAAGAAAATGTTCACGGGCAAGAGCAGCTCCTAAAAAGTAAGGTACAAATCCTACTGTGGTTGTCAGGAATATGGTTTCAATAATAAGATGAGATCAGTCTCAAAGAAAAAAAAAAAGTGAAATAATGGAAAGTCAGGCCATTTTTGTCCAGCTTTAAGTGCTGAGCGTGAGTCATCTGGTGAGAGATCAATCAGCTGATCTGACTGCATACATTGCTACAGTTAATAGAAAACAAGATTCAAATGATCAAGATAGGTTTAGATTCCCAAGAAAATCTTGGGAAAGCATTAAAATAGCAAAGCAGCCCCAGCCTAACCAAATAGTGAGGTTATTTTTACAACCTTGCTCTGATACCTTTCTTTCACTCCTTCATTTTTTTTTTTTTTTGTTTGACACAACAACCTGAACTGTGATTATTAACAAGATTTCAGTGTGTAAAGCATAATTTCTTTGGGTTCAGCAGTGTCTGGGATGTTTTACTTCCAACATTTATTCTCATAGCTAAAAAGCAGATGACACCAGCAGCTGTATTCATGCACCAGGTATTTTTGCAGAAGACAAATGAGATTAATTTGGGTTTAATATCATTATGCCTGTGAGAAACTTATTCCTTTAAAATGTTGTAATGGTCATAGAATCTTTTTTTCTTACAGCTGTTTTATCTGAAGAGAATTTTTTGTAAGCAGGTAGGCAAAATTTGTCATCATTGAGCATAAATCTACTGAATGTGCCACTTAGAATGTGCCATTTAGAAGCCTAAATGCTGTTTTTAGTGCCTGAAGTTCAATCATGGCAATCCTCTAACTGGAATCAGCTTTGTTTTACAAAAGTGGAACATCCACTGAGATCTGGCAAAGCCCAACTTAATCCACACCTCTGTAAACCTGGCTTTGGGAGGAATTTAATTTCATGTTCACAGGTTTCAAGGTTTATTCCAAAATGTTGGTGAGAACAGCGTTAGGGAGGAAATACAATTCGGGCTTTTATAAGGCAAATGTACCCAACACAGATCTTTTTAATATGTTTTTTAAGTACAGTATAATATGTACAATATGTCATAAAGAGGAAAATATTTTAAGTTTATTGTAACCAAAAATTGAAATAAAACAGTAACGGGCTTTATTCCCAGATATTTAGTTCTAGAAATCAAATTATTTGGCAAGGAAGGAGCACTCCAGTGTGACTTTTCAAATAGTTCATATGGAGCCTTCCCGAAGTTCCTTTGTTATTTTGGATTCATTCTGTGCTCTGAATGAGAATCTGATTTTTGAGCACACAGCTTCTTTTGGTCCTAATTTGTGCAGGGAGTATCAGTCAGTGAGCATTAAAACTTCATTATAAGCACAGAAAATAATCTCTTTTTCTCAATGCGAATTGACAACTTTCATAATAATGCCCTATAATGCACAATAACCTTTTGTTGATTATTTTTTTAATGGAGTCTTTCCACTGGCTAATGGATCTATAGGAATGACAGGAAGCAAGCTGGATTAAAAACAAAGAAAAAACCAAACCAACAGTGGTGCTGATGAAAGACTCAGTGTGGTGAAAGGGAAATGATTTGTGGTTAAAGCCCTTAACAATCTGGCATTTTCTGCAATAAATTGGAATGACCTCCAACTGCAGGTCACAGCAAGATACCCCTGGCTTTCCATGGCACAAATTTTGGGAGGCACCAGCAAAGAGAGCTGAGTGAGAGTTTCAATTGAGATTTCCTCCCAGCGAGGTGTGGGTGACGTGAGAGACACTCTGGTATCACAGGGCAGCGAGGAGCAGCCACCATCAGATTTGATCTCTCTGCCTAATGAGGCCTATTAATAACAGCCTGGCTTTCTCATTTCAGGAATTGCCCTCGCTGTCTAATGAGGTGGAGAACCCAATAAAAAATTAGCCATGCACTCCTAATGAACTTTTAAATCTCTCCAAGGCAATTGCGAATTCCCTGGTTCGAGGGACAGAGCAGAGGAGCTGGAGGCTCAGGAGGAGCGGGAGCGATGCCGGAGGATGGCACTGTCCAGGGTGACACAGTCCCGGGTGTCACTGTCCAGGGTGACACTGCCTAGGGTGACACTGCCCAGGGCCTGCTCTCCAGGTGTGAATTGGGAGAAAAACCTGCTCACCTGGCCACAATGCAGCTCCCAGCCAGTGAAAACTCCAGCAGCCCCACGGACACTGCGGGTAAACATCTTTATTTTTTCCTTACTTATTTTTCTTTTTTTTTTTCTTTTTCCCTTTTCTTCCCTTCTCCTCCATGGACAGTGTTTGTTTCCTGGGAGCTTGTTAAGGGTAGAAGTCCAAATTCATTGATTTTTCCATTTCCAGTAAAGTTTTTGCAGTTTGTGCCCACTGCCAGAACTTGCTTGGTTGGTTGTCCAGGCTCCCCATATTGAGCTGTTCCTGTGGGAGAACTTGTTAAAAATTTGGGAATTTACAAATTCTCAGTTCCCAAGTACCTGGCACTTCCAGCCCCAGCTGTGGTTGTGGACACAGCCCAGCTGGTACCAGGCTCCAGCAGCAGAAGGACTTTCCTGCCTTTTCCTCCAGCACATGTTGCAGACCCATCTCTGCTCCTTTCCTAAGACATTCCTAAATGTTGAAGCAGCCTTTGACTGGGAAGTGTTTTCTTTCTGGATCAGCCATGAAGAGATCTGACAATCTAAATAAACAGGAAAGTTTGTGAACTGTCAGTGACGAGTTGCTTCGGTGATGGGGTGAGAAAAGGAAACAGGCAAAACATCAAGAACTTGGATTTGGATGTAAAAATATGTAATTTGAAACATAGACATGTATGAACGAGACAGGACAAGGGGGAATGCTTCCCATTGCCAGAGAGCAGAGTAAATGGGATTTTGGGAAGGAATTGTTTGCTGGGAGGGTGGGGAGGAGCTGGGATGGAATTCCCAGATTTGCTGTGGCTGCCCCTGGATCTCTGGCAGTGCTCAAGACCAGGTTGGACATTGGGCTTGGAGCACCTGGGACAGTGGGAGGTGTCCCTGCCATGGCTGGGGAAGAGATGAGCTTAAAGTCCTTTGTAACCCAACCCAAACTGATTTCCATCACTTTAACAATCTCTTATTTCATCACTTTTACAATCTCTCACTGAGCTCAGCCCGATGCCCATCACATCTTTTCCCTCCTTTGCATTCCATGAGAATTCAGCTTCTGTGTTTCCTCAGGAAGCCCTCGAGTTCCACAACCCCCAGTTCATCTCCCGCTCCCAGAAGAGGCAGAAAAGGCTGCAGCTGATGGTGCAGCTGAGGAGGGCTCAGCAGAGGGAAGCTTCTGCAGGCACTCCCCGAGCGCTCTCCCGCAAGCTCTCCACATCCACTGCCAGCAGAAAGAAGCAATTCACCATCCCTGACCCTCTGAGTGGTGAGTTGTGACCAGCAGCACGCCCTGGCTGCCTTGGAAATCCCAGTTTCTGATTTACCAAAATATGAGTATCGGTCTAATACCCATACTCAACTGTGAGGACAAACGACTCTCTTAACAATCGAAAATTAGAAAGTGTATGTTTATTCAGAGTTGGGCAGCAGCGTGGGGTAACCCTCTAATACACACTGCAAAATTACAGGTGGTCACAGAGCCTGTTTATTGACAAAAGGTTCAAACAAATAAATATTCATAATAACAGCCCCTCCCATCCCCTGCTTCCTATGGTAATTAGCTTGAATGGCAATTAAGCAGCATGGTTGGCTTCCTGAATTAAGTCTGGGATCGTTTTTGTGGGGAGGGGTCTTAAAAGGAGGAAGTAAGGCGAGTCTTCCTCACCCTGACCTTTTCTGTCAATGACAATACAAATGGCTTTTGGGGCACCTCCAGTTTTGCAAAGAATGAGTTTCTGGTTGCAATTGTTTGTGTTCTTTGACCCTAACTACCAGTTTCATCCTTTCCCATTGCAAGCACAGCTAAGCAAACATAAATTGACAGGCAATCAAATATTTAAATTTCAGGTAACTATCTCAAGCCCAGTTTTTTCTAACTTTTAACTAAAATCTTAATTTCTTTGAGATTAGTGTTTCATTTCCATCTTCAGTTTGTAAAGCAACACGAGAGCTGCTGTTCCTGGTTCACTCTCCAGCATCTGTGCAGAAATTGCCAGCAGCTCCAAGATGGGTGGGTGGGAATGAGGAGATTCTGTGCAGCTGGGAGGGAGCTCCTTGGGGGCTTTTTGTCACTGTCACCTGCAGTTGTGTTCTTCAGCACGGTGCAATTGCTGCTGCTTGGGGGAGTGATGGCAATAAATGACATTTCATCTCCCAGCTCACAGAATGATCAGTCTGGGGACAGAGGGGACAGTAGGGAGGCAGGTGGGATTTGGGATAGGAGCAGCTCCAGGTGTGGATTTGCCACTTTTGTCAGAAATCCCAGAGCTGGGAAAGAGCTCTGCCCTGCCCAGTCCTGCTAAACCAAGGCATGCAAATTGTGATTTGTTCATTGAAGCTGGTTGAGTTGTGGCAAACAGCCTCAACCCCAGTGAGGGAAACCCTTCCCTCCCATTCTGCGCCTCTGTAAATCTTATCTAAGCTCAAGATGTTAAACAAATTGCTTTTCTTTTTTCTTTTCTTTTCTTTTTTCTGTTTTTTTTTTTTTTTTTTTTTTTTTTAATTGCCATCTGGATGTTAATTAATTCAGTTGACTAAAGAAAAAAGATTTATTTGATTGATTGGTGTTCCTCTTCACATCTTGGTTTTAAATCTGTGGCTGCTTGAAGATACATTATTCTACTGAAAAGTAAATTAATTGAAAAGATTAAACAAACTAACAAAGACACCTGGAGGATGCAGGAAAGGGAATATTTGATGTCCTCAGCCTGGGGAAACACAAACAGGTTTTTGGCTCCCTGGGGAATGAGGGTGGTGCAGGAGAGGTGGGTGCTGCCCCATTCCAGGGCTCTTGGAGATTCCTGGGGAATTCCAACTTCCACTGGTCTGTCCTGCATCAGAGACCTACTGGGATTTTATAGTGAGAGCTAAATAAACATTAGGAAACACAGCTCAAAGCATGAACACTACCTTAAAGACTCAATAGAATTAATTCAGTTATCCAAGTTAATTTACCTGGAATCAGATCTCTCAGTGCAGTGTGAGGACTCCAAGCTCAGCCAGCAGCAGACCAGGAGCTGTCATTTATCTTAGAAGTGGCAAAAATCTCCCACTTCTGTCTGATCATCTTTGAAGATCCCCCAAACCACTCTGCAAATAATTTATGGAACAAAATATTGAAAGGCTAAACCTATTTCTCCTTAAATTATAATGAAATTTTAATCTTCATGCTTGTTTAATGAGTAATAAAATCATAATATTGAAATATATTCATTAATTATTGAAGTTAACGACTATTTCCATCTTTTAGTGGTTGGTCATTAAAGGAAAATTTGTCTAGAGAGAATCTTTGGTTTCTGTAACTCATCTGCCTTTGTGTAGCCATGTGTGGTTTCCTGTTTGTGAGACCTTAATATTTTTATAATGGCAGAAGTGTCACATGTCTGTTACTGAAGCAGAGCTGGAGTTAATACTGGAAATCCAAAATGCCTGGAAAACCACAGCCCTGCAGGCTGCAGTGCAGAGGGCTCTGTTACATTGCTCTTAGTCCTGGAAATCAATATTTTAGGATTTGTCCTGGTGGATGCTGCTGTGCAGCAGGATTGCTGTCGCCAGTGAGACCCAGAGTGGGGAATTTTTTTTTTTTTCCTAGCAGGGCTCACCCAGGGCACTGATGTCTCTGTGCGTCTGGTGTCTCTGCGCGTCTGGTGTCTCTGCTGATGACAGATCCATTGCTGATGGATCCATTTAGAGGGAATCTCCCAGCAGATCTTAGTGGAAAAAGAGTTCTGCATCCCCAGAAAGCTTTGGCCTAGGCAAAGTCCTCATGGAATGAAAAATAAAAAATAATATCATTCCACCCCCTGCCATGGCAGGAACACCTCCCACTGTCCCAGGCTGCTCCAAGTTCTGTCCAGCCTGTCCTTGGACACTTCCAGGGGCAGCCACAGCTTCTCTGTTCTCATCAGAAATCTCTACCAAATGAAAGATTCCCTCCCCTGGCTTTCCTGGTTTGGCTGCTCCTTCACAGCTGCCCCCTGGAACAACACTGGGAGCTGGAGGGTGAAAGGATGACCTGGAAATGTGTTTAAGATTCAGGCTTGTACGGATGGCACCTCTGGGCTCCAGGCTGTGATCTTGGGGTTGTTTCTTGATCTTTTTTTTTTTTTTTTTTTTTTTTTTTTTTTTTCTGATGTCCTACAATTTGTAGATTAAGCTCTTTACAGCTCTGAGGTTCTCAGCACACCCTCACATATTCTCCAGAACTCTTTTTCCCAAGAGCAGCTTGGCTGATGGGTTTAATTCCCACTGACCCTGCCGGAGTGACCCAAGGATGGATTGGAACCCAGCAGGAGCAGGTCACACAGCACACTTAGCCCTGAGTGGGACAGCAGTTATCCAACTCATTTTCCATTTTCCATTTCCATTTCCATTTCCATTCCCTGCCCAGCTCCCTGTGTGCCCACACAGGAGAGTGGCCCAGGATGGGGACAGGTGGGTGCCTGATTTATCCAGGTGGGAATGGGGCAGCCCAAGGTGTTTTGAGGAGTTTGCTGCACTTCTCTCTCTCTCTCTGAAATAAGTTTGGTACGTGTGCATCTCTCTGGTCTTGCAACTTTTCTTCCAGTAAAATAATTTGCACCTTGCAGAGATTTTTCTCTCTCCCAGAGAGATTATTCAATCAGCCTAAAACATCGTTATTGATAACATGAAATCATTGACTAGCAGGGTTTCCCCGTGTTTTGACAGTGTTGTTACAACTTCCATTTCTTCTAAGAGAAAGAAATAATTGGCACTCAACATCATTTCCATGTAAATACCAGCATCTGTGCAGTTCCCATTTACCTTCCCATCCTCAAAATCCTGAGTTGTTTACCAGTTTTTAATTGTCCTTCATGAGCAGGGTTTTAGAAAACGCTGAAAGTCATCTCAAGAAAATGAAAATGTTTATCCTGCACGAGATTTCATCGTCACCAGAGCTCTTTGAAAGCACAGAACCTGCAACTCTCAGGCAGCCTTTGTGCTGGGTAATGGGTACTGCTAAATTTTAAGAGTGCTAATTAGTCCAAGATAGACAACTCTGCTGTTGACTGTGTCGAACAAATTAGAGATCCCACTGTGACGAGCTGAATAGAAACAATGTTCAAATAACTGCATTTAAATCTCCAAAAGCGGAATGTAATTACTGCAGTGACAGGACTGCCAGCTGTTTACAGGCCTTTAAATCTGCATAATGAACAGCCCTGTGATCCTGGTGTGCACAGGCACTTTGGGAGGTTTTTTGCAATTTCTCGGGCACATTTGGGGTTTTTTCCCCACCTTCCCTTCTCCTGTCCTTTCAGGGGATGGCTGTTCTTGGGAATTGGACGTAGAAGTTGAAGGTTCAACCCCATGGTGGATTTGCATCCAAACCCTCAATCTTTAGTAATACCTTGGAAAAAAATTTACAGTAATTTCATGACTTTGAGGCGCACCCTTTTGACTAAAATTTTGATCGAAACCCGGAAGCGCGCCTTATAATCCGGTGCACCTTATATGTGGACAAAGTTCGGGAATTTGCCAAACTGGAAGTGCAAGCTGAGCCGTGAGAGCCGCACCAGCCGGTGCCGGGGGCAGGTGGGAGTGCCGGGGCCCACGGCACGGGGAGGGCACCTGGGGCTGCGTTTAAAGGTTGTGCCGATCCGTGAAAAATATTTGCAAATTGAGCAGCTGCCAGTAAACCCCGCGATGGCGTCATTCCGTTACTAATTCGTTACTTTGTTGTGCGTGGATCCTCGCTGATATATAGTTGTGAGATTACTGTGTATCCCCTCAGTCCTGGGGACTTCCCCAAAAGTTTCTTTGGAACTGCAGGAGCCTGGGGGACGAGGATTTTGGATTTCTTTTGGCTTTTCCAGGGTGAGTTTCTCCAGCAGCTCTGTGCCAGGGTGGTTTTGATTGGGATTGAGGGAGAAGAAGGTGGCAAGCAGAGAATTTGCAATAATCCTGCATTCACTCAGGTGAATTCTTGTGCTGATTTGGGTCATTTCCCAGCTCCCTTTTAATACTTTCAATAGTGCCACCCATTCTTTGGGCGTTTTTGGCTGGCAGCTCGGAATCAAATCTGAGCTGCAGTCAGGTAATGGAATTAGAAAGAGGAATGACCTGTATTGAAGATATTATTAAACTAATATTAACTCTGCCACACCTTCTTCAAAAGCTGCTATTTTTTTGGGAAAAATACTTTTTAGGATTATATGCTCTAATGATATTAGAAAGATTTAGGAAGGCCAGGTGAGATGCTATTTTTTTGTTTTTCTGGATCAAATCCATGAATATTTAAGTATCATTTGGATAGAGAGGACTGAAATCTCCAGCAACATTATCTCAAAATTATTCTAGTATGAAAACGTTTTCATAAACCTCTCAACTTTACAGCTTTTTAGAGATATTAGAAATGTTTTCCATAAAGACTGAAATATTGAGGAGGGTCAGAAGTCTCAGCAGTAGTAGTTCAGAGAAACCTGAACATCACCACCACATCTATCTTAGATTCAAGGCTAATTTATTTTTTAGGGGACTGTTGATTTTAAAAATCCCAGTGTTTGAAAAAAAAAGTTCTGTATCTTAGGATTTCCCTGGGCAAATGGGTTTTTGGTGAATTATTTTTTCAGTTCAGCAGTGAAATTAGAGATGCACCACCAGCAGTGCTTTGCTTTTCACACATCCTCAAAGGCACATTTTACCAATCAAACTTTGAGAATTCACGTTCATGCTAGAAAAAAATGTATCTATATTTTCATATTTTGATAAATTTTGTCACTGTTTTTTCTCTTTTAAGTGCTCCAGTGATTTAGTGCTAAATGGGAAGTCAGGAGCTGGTTCCAACACAATCATTTCATCTGTTCTCTGTCTAAATATTTACTGACTTCCCAAGCAGGAGAGTTACTCATCCTCTTGGAGGTGCAGTTTAACATTAATTAAAATATATTACAAGGACGACCCATTTACATTCATTTACAGCTGCTTTAGTGGAGATGTGAGACCACTCCTAAGCGCCAGGATCTCAGGAGTGTCACAAGGTGTGAATAAAACACCAAGGAGGTGATTCAGCCCTCTCTGCCTGCAGCTTTATTTAACTCTGCTGCATCCCTGCTGATGCTGAAGGGCTGCTCTGAAATCCCTTCTTTGCACTCACTCACTTTTGTCTCCAAAAGTTATCCAAGGCTGTGAAACTTGATAAGGAACAGTGATAAAAACTGTGATAATTTTTAAAAATTTTCTAATTGTGATAAAACACAATTTAGAAGCCTCTCAGCTTGGGGAATTGTTTCTCTCATGGCCCATCTCTCTTTTCTGGTTAGAAAGAGCTTCAGTTCAGGTCTCCAGGTGAGCTGGGCAGGTTATCTCAGCTCTGAGTGTTTGCTGCTCTTCCCCTTTGAAATGCACTTTCTTCTCAGTGCTGAGGGTTAACAACTATTTAAATGCACATACCACTTCTATTTTCTCATTTCTACCAATTTTATTATTTATTTCTCATTTAACTTTTGGATCCTAATCCTACAATCCATCAAGGATCAGCCTTGATGTTTACATGTGGTTTTTTTTCCCCTCAAGCTGGGAGATGCTGCAGGAATGTTTGGCCATGAGAATAAACCTCATGGCTTCACAAGGAGCATCTTTATAACCAAGGTGGATTTATTATTTTCTGGGAGGATTTTCCCCACAGTCTCTTTTGAATCCATCCCTTCAAAGCCCTGCACAGCCACATCTCTTGTTCCAGAGCAGTGATGGGTCTGATGCCCTTCTGTGCCAGCAGGAGAGGATTATTTCGGAATAGCAGCTCCCAGCCTCTTGGAGCTTCCCAGAAAGTGGAAACAGAGGCCACCCTGTCCTAAGGACTTGTAGGAAAAAAACAGATTCGTTTATCATGCTGTATATGGAATTAGAACTGACTCTGCAAATCCCTGGATGGGTTTTTCCCGTTCTGGTGGCTGCACACAAAGGTCTGGAATGTTAATGTGGCATCGTGCCCCATCCCTGGAGGAGTTCAGAGCCAGGCTGGACAGGGCTTGGAACAAGCTGGGATGGTGGAAGGTGTCCCTGGGTCACAGACAATCTGCTCCCTGCACTTTCAGAGTTGTTTGGACAGCAGCAGCATCCCAGCGTTTGTTCCTTTTAAGTGAATCAACATGCAAACGAGTGCTAGAACACTAACAAATAAAAGACAAATGATGTTTTCCTAGCAAATCGAGCATGGGGCTTGTGTGTACTGAAGATTTAACAAGGGTGATTAAGTGTAGACAACTGCTGAGGGGGGCAGAGTCACTCCTGAGGCAGAGGAGGCTTCAGAGCCTCTCTCCTTTCCCAGTTTGTGCTTTGGAAACTGCACCAGCTCAGAGCTGAAACTGCTGCAGAGCTCCCTTGATTTTGGATTGGAAGGGTGGAACAGCTCTGCTGTGAGGAATGGCTGAGAGACTTGGGATTGTTCAGCCTGGAAAAGGGTCCAGAGAACTCAGAGCCCTTCCAGGACCTAAAGGGGTTCCAGGAGAGCTGGGGAGGGACTGGGGACAAGGGACGGAGGGACAGGACACAGGGAATGGCTTTAAGCTGACAGAGAGCAGGGATAGATGGAATTTTGGGCAGGAATTGTTCCCTTGGAGGGTGGGGAGGAGCTGGGATGGAATTCCCTGATTTGCTGTGGCTGCCCCTGGATTCCTGGCAGTGCCCAAGGCCAGGCTGGACATTGGGGTTGGGACAATCTGGGACAGTGGGAGGTGTCCCTGTCATGGCAGGGGTGGAATGGGGTGAGCTTTAATGTCCTTTCCACCCCAAACCTTTCTGTGACTCCATGGGTTTTCCATGATAAACAGCACAGACACATAAATACAGATAAACAGATTTTACAGATACAACAGTAATCTCATTTCTTTCCCGGCTTCCCACCTTGTACAATTATCCTCCTTTCCCATTCAGGACCCATTTTTGCAAGGAAGGTGTTAAAATCACCTGTTCCTGAGCACCACTAACTGCTCGGTTCAGAAATTATTTTCCTGTGTCCAGGGAAATGCTGATTGGAATTATCACAGATCTCTTCATACTTGATCAGGACGGAGTAATGTGATTTTCCTCCTTCTAAAGCTCACTTAATTATCCCCAGCCCTCCAAATCAGGTGCAAATTGAATCAGAAATGGCTGCACCAGGGCAGGTTCCTGACACACTGAGGCAGCTAGGCTGCAATTGTCTACAGGAACCTGTGAGGAAGATTTGGAGAGATTTGGATACTTGGGTCTGGCCTTAAGCCTTCAAAACTTTAACCAGAAATGGCAAATTGTGGCTCCATGGAATATGACATGTAAGATTCCAATTAAAGCAGATCCTTCCAGTAGTAACTTTATTTTCTCTCTGCCAGATAACCTCTTCAAACCAAAGGAAAGAGTCATTCCCGAGAGGGAGATGCACATGAGATCGAAAAGGTACAAATTCCACTGGTTTAAAATTTGTCCATGGACTTTTTTTATTCTGCTGTATCAGCTTAGATTTGGGCAGCCCTGCCTTTTGAACCCCCCTTTTCCAGCAGGTTCAGACAGCATGGCGTGAAAACCAAATCCTCAGCAGGCCCCTCATGTTGAACACCCAAAAATGGAAAGAACTGAGGTCACTTTGGAATTTCTCCCCCCCGATTATGGCACAGAGGATGGGAATGACAACAAATTTTGAGGATTGTGGTGTCTGATCTTTAGCTCTGCACTTTATGCAAGGGAAGCTGCAAATGCCACCGTGAGGAATTAATCCTCAATTTCAGATGTGTCCCTTTCCTCTTCTCCAAAATACAATCCCCAGCCAAAACGGGCTGCTTCAAGAAGCTGGAATTGCAAAATATCAGAAGTAAACTGGCTTTGTGCTCATGCAAAAGCAGGACTGGGACTTTCTCTTCCAAATCCTGGGAATTTTGTCACTGACTTTAATAGGAAAAGATCAGAAGTCACCTTTTTAATGGTAAATCCTCTTATTATTAGAACAGAAAGATTGTGTTCCCCTTGGTAAGAAGTATTCCTAATGACAGTGAAAAAAAGTCAATAGTTTGCAGACTTTAATGATAGTTTTCTTATATTTTAGAAAATTACTTGAAAATGATTGTTTGATATTAATTGTATGGCATTAAAAAAAAAAAAGTGTACAGATTCTGGTTTGAATTTTGTTGCTGGAAATTGAAACCAAATTCTCTGAACTCATTAGAAGCTACTGCATTGAAATCACCTGATCTCATCTCTTTCTTCACTTTTTTATTCCAAAATCAGAATTTTCATCAAGATTTGAAACCAGACAAATCTTGTATCAAACCATGAGTGTCAGAAATTTATCATTCCTGTGCCATAAATCAAATTCAAGTACTTAGGGATGCCCATTACAAGTATTGCACACAAGGCAAACATTCCCTACCAGAAAATATAATTATTTGTGAGCCCCAGGGATGACATGAACTTGGCTTTGTGAATTCCTGACAGGATTTATGACAATTTACCTGAGGTGAAAAAGAAACAGGAAGAGAAGCAGAAGCGAATCATCCTCCAGAGCAACAGGCTGCGTGTGGAGATGTTCAAAAAGGTGAGGATTCCCTCTTATTTCTGGAGCCAATGGAGCCATTCTGAATTTTAATTTGAATCTGGGATGCCAACCCCACCTCACTTCCTGTATCCCTAAAGATTTCTATCACCTCATGGATTTTAACATCCTTTTAAAATCCTATGGGTTTGTAAGTGGGTTATTTCCAAATGTTTCTATTTTCTCTAAACATGATTTTTAAAACCTGCAGGACAAATTAGAAATTTAAGTTTTAAAACACTTTTGCTTTTTTTTTTTTTTCCTAGCAATTACTGGACCAGCTGCTTCACAGAAACACAGAGTGACAAAGGAGCCTCTTGCCCATCATCCTAATTGGATCTCGAATGCCTTTGACTGCTAGATAAGCCATAAAATTAACTGTTATCTCAATTACCTGGAGGTATTTTTCTTATCTTGGGCTCTTTGTATAAAGAAAGATCATTTATGTTTCAATTGAAATTTTAAGGCAACTTTCAAGTAATCAAAAACAGCCTAAAAGGGAGCACAGCTGTTCCAGAGCATCACCTTTTGGTCAGTTTACCCAGAGGAAATAATTTTAAGAATTTTTAATGCAAATACTGAATTACAGGGGTATTATTTATCTTAATTTTCTTTTTTTAAATACACTTCTCTGTAGCAATAGCTCAGTGTTTATAAGATGTGGAAAACTTCTTTCTCTGAAGTATTTTATTAATTGATTTCCTGTGAGTTAAATCCTTGAAGAAAACTGTTATTTGTTATGTTTAGGAACCAGTTGAAATAGCATTACCACATCATCAGAGCAACAGCAGTTTCACATTAATGCTTAACATTCCAAAAGGGACCAATATTTCAGCCTTCTGAAGAACTCCATTCCTGTTCATAGAGTGAAACTACCTAGCAAGCTCTCCCACTAAAACACAATATTTAAGTGTTTGTTTATAACATTTTTTCACGTTTTTCATTGTAACATACGTTTTACTCCACCTCTGTAAGCACAAATTGTTTCTAGAAATGGCAGATGAGGGAGTGGTGCCAAGAAGGATGTTTGCATCAAAACTTGCAGAACTCAAACCAGCTGTCATGTTTCCTCCAAAAAAATATTTAAATCTTTATTTGTACATGTTGGAAGTAAAAACAAGCAGCTCACAAAGCAATGGAGTTTATTTATGGAATAAAGTACGAGGATAATATTGATCCAAGCGCTGTGTTTTTATTTGGTGCTGGTAAATATAAAACAATTATTGAAATGGCCTGAGAAGTTGTGCCTTTGCACCCACAAATCCCATGGGGAAAAAAAAATATACTGCCCCTAAAAATCACTGCAAGTGTTAAATTTTGCTGCACAAACTTTGAGCAGGGGTTTGAATGAGGCTGGAATTTGGCCTTTGATAGTTGTGCTTTGTTTTTGTAATCCAGCCTGAGATGTGAGGTCAGGATTTTTTGGAAGAGGGATGTTTGGGATAACCTCCAGCTGGGTGACCTGTGCTGGACACAGGGACCTGGGGATATTTTGTGCTCTGTTTCTGTTGGATTCTTTTGCCATTTTGTGTTTCAGCTTCCCAGCTAACGTAGGAATAATGATGTTAATTTTTGTTCCCAGAGAAGACAGAGATCTGTTGAACAAATACATTGCATTTCAGATAGATATCCCTAAGAACTCATCGATAATTCAATCCCTTGGGATTGGATGTGGAAAGTAAGGCAGTAAGGAAAGACCTGCCAGTGTTTTTCCCTGAAAAACATCTTTTTTAACCAAGGAAATTCTGTGCTGGAAACCAAAGCCAAGGCTGGACACAAATGACTCCAGGTAGAACTCAGAAAAGGGACATCAAGGATTCTCTTTAAATATTTCACCCACTTCTAGCTCACTATGACCAGAGACATTTCCTATAGAATCAGTGCCCAGATTCTCTTTTATTTCAGTAGAAATGGAGAGTTTCTCCCCCTTGAATCCTCACTCCCAGATTTTTTGACTTCAGGAAAATGCACCTTTGGTTCCTCAAGTCTTCAGGTACATGATTTTCTGCGCATCTGGGAAATAGAGGAATATTATTTACACTTCACTCTGCTTTAGTGTGTGCCCTTAGGCCTGCCTGGAGTCTCACCCTAAAGCCACAGCTTGGAGAGAAAACATCTGGAATTTGGTGTCCATGGAGGACGCAGCAAAATTCAGTGATTTCACAACTACAAGGCACACCGGACTATAAGTTGCACTTTTTTTTTGCAGCGAGGATCTGTGCACAAAAAAGTAACAAATTAGTAACGGAATGGCGCCATCGCAGGGCTTACTGGCAGGTGCTCAATTTGCAAACATTTTTCACAGATCAGCACAGCCTTTAAACGCAGCCCCAGGCGCCCTCCCCGTGCCATGGGCCCCGGCACTCCTGCCCTTGCCGCGGCTGTGGGCTCTTGTGGCTCGCACTTCCAGGTTGGCAAATTTCTGAACTTTGTCCATATATAAGGTGCACCAGATTATAAGACGCGCTTCCGGGTTTTGATAAAAATTTTAGTCAAAAGGCTGCGCCTTATAGTCGTGAAATTACTTTAATCACTCCCCAGGGGTGTCCCCTGGGCTGGGACTGACACCACAAGGGAGCCCCAAAACTTTTCCCACTTTTTCTCTGGCAGACAGGAAGAGACAGGATCTCCCTCATTGGGAATAAGTGTTTTCCATGGAAATCAGGCATTTCTCCAGCAAGAATTCAAGGGAAGTGGTTTCATCTACCAGCCATGGTGTGTCCCTATTCCCACATGTAAATTATGTAAATAAATATGTGTATTTGACATGCTTCCCACCTTGCCTGGGAATATCAAGCAGAGGAGCTGATCCTTGGAAATCACAGCACCCAGGTGATGCTGCTGAGGAAATGAATGATGCGAGCATTTCCTGGGAAGCACAGCACAGGCTCCAGGTGGGATTTTACCCCCTGGCACCACCATGGATGCCCTGTCCAGGGAATGACACCTCCACTGAACTGGTTTTCTCTCCTTCTTTGAGGGTACAACATTCACCTGCTGCCTCCTCACCTCCCCTGGCTCACAGCATCAAACAAAAAAATCCTCTGGGTTTGTAAAACGGTTATTTCCAAATGTTTCTATTTTCTCTAAACATGATTTTTAAAACCTGCAGGACAAAACTGTGTCAGTCTGAGGTGGAATTTCTTTTGTACAAATAAGCTAGTGAGGAAAATGCATGATGCAAATCGCTGTCTGGGAATGTTTTACATGGTACAAAACCTGTGCTTCAGAAAACCAGAAATTATCTCTGTTGCAAACCTAATTTCTCTTTCTGGGCTTGAGAAAAAAAGAAAAAAAAGTTATCTGGTAGTGCATCCAGCAAACAATTCTGTCATTATTTCAGCTCTACAATCCAATCATTGTGATAGCAAATGGACTGTGCAGGAAAATGTCACTTGAGGAAAACAGGAGCCTCCCAGGAATAGCCCTGGACAAACAGGCATCAGCTGAAGGAAGTTCAGAGCTGGGGAAAAAGTGGTGGCACCTCTCTTTGGATTGCAGCTCTTCAAAGAGCCCATTTACCAGCAGACAGCAGGAAAACTGGAGGTCACCCACCCTTGTCAAGCTGGAATTTTCCTTCTGGTTGGAGAAATTTGCAGATTGAGTTCAAGTGCTCTGGTTGTTGGTGCTGTGCCTTTGGGAGGGACACGTCAGGATTTAAACAATGCTGGTTTGGGGGAGATTGGGGATGGTTTGGGGTGTTCAGGCACAGACCAGTCAGCACATTGCCTTGGCACTGTCCTTCCCAAACACAGAACCACCCCTCAGGGCTGGAATTCTGCATGAATGGGAGTGAAGCTCACATGGGGAGCACAGGGTGCTGGGGGTGTGCAAGACCTGGTGTTTGTGATGTTTGTTTGTTTGCTTGTTTGCTGAAATCATGACTCTCACCCCACAGAAAAACCTCACTAAAGGTTGGAAGTCATTGTAACTTCCAGGACTGAGGTTTCCAGTTAATTCCAATATTTTCCTGTGTGTGTGTGCAAGTCATCAGTAACATCTTGGAGTTTACTCAGCTGCTCAGAGAGATGAGGAAAATGTCTGGGTAAGACTTTGGAGGGGTTTTATTCTTGGATATTGTTGGTCACGTTAGTGTCATGTTTTCTGGGAGAGAGAGCTGATTTGCAAGGAAAACAGCACACCAAAGCAGGGATAAAGTTCCTGGCAGCCCTCTCCAGAAGAAACCATTCCCAGTGGGAGCTGCAGGGCTGAAAATACATCTTGTGTCAACTGCAGAGGGTTTACCCCTCTGCTGCAGGGACAGAAGAGCCTGTGTGTTTTGAGGGGTGGGGGATGATCCCCCCAGGAGCACTGAGTGGCCACTTGTCCCTGCTGGAGCCCAGCAGGGTGCAGGGCTGTCCTACAGGGTCACATTTCTCCAGGCACTGTGACCCCAGCCTGTGTCTGGTTTGGGATCCCCCTGTCCTGGCCACAGGTCAGCACCAGGAAATGGGGGCTGGAGAAATCCCATTCCCCAGCTGCAGCCCCTGGAATAAAAGAGCATTTATTTCAGCTGAAAAGCAAATTTATGTGAGCATAACGATCAGAATGAAAGGAGCTACAGAAAACCCATCACATTTACTATTGGAGAAGGAGCTCAGTGCATGGATGGAAATATTAATATTTGGTTTAAATATGTGTATATTTATACCAAAAGTCACAAAAATCCTTGCCTAAAATCCTTGTCAGTCAGGAGCCTGTGGTGCCACTCTGCCCATGGAGGATGAGGTGCAGTTTGGGTTCTGGGAGGGGAATTTGTCTCCCAGCTCCAGGTATTTTGGGATGCTATGGTTTCATCTCTTGCATTTTCAGTTTAGCTTTGACAGAACAAGTTTGTCATGTATATTAGGAAAGAATTGTTCCCTATGAGGGTGGTGAGATCCCAGAGAAGGATCCCTGGATCCCAAGGCCAGGTTGGAGCACTGGGACAGTGAGAGGTGTCCCTGCCATGGCAGGGGTGGCTCTGGATGGATTTAATGCCCTCCCAACCCAAACCATCCCATGGTTCTGAATGAAACCTCATTTTTGTGTTGAGAATAGAAAGCCTCCTCTCTTTTTTTAGGTCAGGAATTTTACTTTTGTGAGTTCTCCCTGGCTCCATACCAAAGCTGTGGGAGGTAGAATGACTTAATACTCATTTTAGGTGACCCACAGAACAAGATAATGAGGACTTTCATCTCCCTACCAGCTGCAGAGTGATTAAAAAGTAAAAATAAAAGAGAAGAAGAAGAAACTGCACCAATATTCTTATGGTACACAGAGTTATATAAAATGATATAAAATACAAGAAGTACAACAAACTGCTTGAGGATGGTCTTGCATAGATGGAAATATACAAAAGAGCTCTTAATTGCAGAAATTTGGTTTTTTTGTTTTGTTTTTTTAAGTCACAGGATGTATTTTTAGACTTCATGTCTAAAATACTTTTGTTTTCTGCGGTATCTTACCATGATTAGACTTAATTTAATCTATAATTATAAGGTACAACACCTATCACAGAGAGGCTGCTCCATGGTTCTGGAGTTATTTCAGGTCTGCAACTGGCTTGAGAAATTCATATAAAATTGCAAAAAAGTTTTTGGAAACCACTTTATCTTCAACTTCTTCCTTGGGCCATCTGCTATTTCCCCATCTAATGGGCTCTTGCAGCTGTGCTTGGATGGGGAGCCATCCATTTCTATTTCATGTTTCTGTGGTTTTCCAGAACTTTTTTTGCCCTGAAGTGAGCACTTTGTATCCATGATGTGGGGAAAATTCATAAAAATCCCGACCAAAGGGTGGTCAGGGGAATAGTGTCCAGTCTGAATGTGGGCTAATTCTCTGATTGCCTGATAATGGTGTCTGGAAGGAAGGTCCCTCAGCAGTCATTTAATTTATTGTGATGTATAACTGTGGCCAGGGAGTCCAACAAAAAGCAGATTGAGGACAGAAGTCTGGTTTTGCAACTGGGCTGTCCTCTGAAATTGTGTCACTGCGGAAGGAGGCAGGGAAATGAGCTGGGGACAGATTTGGCCATGATTTGGGGAAGAAATGATGAGAAGAGAGCAATGTTGTGGTTAAATCCCAGGCTGGCTGCACACGCAGCTGGCTTTGAACAATCTCAGAGTCACAGAGTGGGGTGGAAGGGACCTGAAACTCACCCAGAGCCACCCCTACCATGGCAGGGACACCTTCCATTGTCCCCAGTGTCCAGCCTGGCCTTGGGCACTGCCAGGGATCCAGGGGCAGCCACAGCAAATCTATCTATCCCAGCTCCTCCCCACCTTCCCAGGGAACAATTCCCTCCCAAATTGCCATCCAAAGCTACCCATTGCCAGCTTTAAGCCATTTCCTGTGTCCTGTCTCTCCATCCCTTGTCCCCAGTTCCTCCCCAGCTCTCCTGGAGCCCCTTTTGCTCCAAAAGGGTTTTAAATTCTCCCTGGATCCTCCTCTTCTCCAGGTGAACACCCCAGCTCTCCCAGCCAAAGCAGAGGGGCTCCAACCCTGCTGTTCCTGGAATTATTTGGGTTGGAAAAGCCCTCTGAGCCCAGCACTGAACCATGTCCCTGTCTTGGGTTCCAGTACAGGATGTGATAAAAGGTCTCTGTTCTGTTACCGTCTGTTGAGACCAGGTGGGGCAGTGATCCTGATCTCCATGGGATATCTCCTGCTAATGGGCCATCCATTGAAACCAGCTGGGGCAGTGTTCTTTATTTCTAAAGGGGACATCTCCTGTTCATGGCCAGATTTTAGAAACCAGCTGGGCCAGTGTTCTTTATCTTTTCACAACCCATCCTTCCTGCAGGGAGTTCTCTTCTGCTCATGGCCATTGAGTCCCACTGTGGCACTGATAAAATTACTGCATCCCATGGGGAGATGCTCCAGCCAGGGGGAAGAGCCCAGAATTTCTCACCAGGATAAAACCAGAGGTTTTGGGACACTAAGGGAGCCCTTTTTCCCTTATACTCCAGAGGAAAACCGGTTCCACCTCCTGTCCCCCATGAGAGCCCCATCCTGCCCAGCTCTGCCCTGGTGTCAGGGGCACATTGTGCTGCAGATTTCCAATTTTTGGGGACTAACCCAGAGCCTGGGTGTGACATCCCCACAAGTTCTCTGTCAGTGATGTTTTGCAGTGGAATCAGCCATGAATCCCCCCCAGCAGTGCAAACCCACTCCAATTTTGGAGTTTGCCATTGGGGGAAAACACAACTTTGAGGGCTCATTGGCCTAAATGGAATTATCTAATGGCCCAAGTTAAAGTGTGTGAAAGATGGATAATTATGGGCTGCTTCCCTATCTAACCCCACTAGCTGCTGTTACAAAACCAACATTTGACTCCTATTTGTTTTACTTTTGTGAGGTTTTGCTGTGTTTGGGGCTCAAAGTTGAGCAACAGAACCTTACAGAAAATGCCTGTAATAAAGAAACTCTGTTTCATTCTTCCCTTCATAAATAACAGGAGATTAAGACCTAATTGATTTCATTCTCCTGTGATGGATACCACAGTAATTTTTAATGATTTCTCTCAAGTTTCCCATTAGGAATATTTATTTTTCTTTAAAAAATGCCCCCAAATATGCTGTCTTCCTAATTTACTGCCCCAGCTTTTATGATGATGGATGTTGCATTGTTCTGTGGTTTGCAGAGGGCTAGACAGGAATATTAAAAATATACGACTTCATAATTTTTAGTCTGAGTTGAATGCTGTCCTCTTGTGAGACATGCAAAAATTTGTGGCTTTTTGTCTTTCTTTTGTCTTCAGAGAGACAGTGAAATTTGAGGCAACACATCAAAGCACTTATTCTCAATGTCTAGTCTGGAGTAAAAAAAAAACCCAACCTTCCCCACATATTTAATGGGTTATTTGTTGGATTTAAAGGGGTTTTAGCACAGGACACCTTCCTGACAGATTGTCAGGAATGTCCTGTCTGATATAAGGATCCCACTGGAAAATCTTCACTTCTCAGTCCTGAAATTTGTGGGAAAGCCTAAAATGATATTTCTTCCCCCTATGGAGGTTTAGGGTTGTGCAGACATCCCCAAAATTGTTTATTTGGTTGGGTTTTATGAAGGTATTTGATCATGTGGTACTAAAACAGAAGAATGTTCAGCTTGCGGGGTTTTTTCCTCTTCCTGGAAGAAGGCTGGAAGAGGAAAATGTTGATGGGTAATTTCCTGAGGGGTAAAGCTGGGAACCAGGGGATCACAGAAAATCCCAAACTGGAAGGGAGCCAGCTCCTGTCCCTGCCCAGACCCCCCAATCCCACCCTGGGCATCGCTGGGAGCTT
>VRYO01002114.1:6630535-6676776 GCA_009812075.1 Sialia sialis | reverse complement strand
ATGGATGGATGATGGATGGATGATGGATTAATCCATGGATCCATGGATGGATGTAGGGATTGATGGATGGATCCATGGATGGAGGGATGGATGTAGAGCCATGGCCCGTGGCAATAACCTGCAAAATCGGGGCTGTGACCCCTTTGAAGCAGCCACACAACCCAGATGCTGTTTTCATCTCCTGCAGGGAAACTCAAGCCTGTTCTGAAGTGGATAAACCAGGCCTTGTAAAACTGATTGTGGGATTGCTTTGGGGATTAAAAGGCCAGGCCTGGCCTCTCCCTGCACATCTCAGTGAACCAGACACTTCCCATAACCTTCCCTGTGCCTGGAGGATCTTTTTTTTCCCAAGACAGTTTTGAAACTCAGGTGAAATTGTGCTGCTGTTCTCCAGTAGTAGTTGTAACTCAGTAGCATTCCCACATGAATGTTAATCAAATATTTGGGGCTCTTTTGTGATAAATTATTGATTTATCAACTTCAAGCCCATAAAATCAGAATGGTAAAAGGCAACAATTCCTTTTAGGGGGAGGAGGAGAAACTCTGACAATATCTCCTTCATTCCTGCTAATGAATGACCAAGATATAATTGGCTCCACATTCTCTGTTAGCAAATATTGTTACTCAGATAAAAGTACTACCACTGTAAAGAAAAGCCTTGTGGGATTACCAAAACTCCATTTAGAAGCCTTTAGATCCCTTTAACTGATTTTTTTTTTCATTTTAATGGGAAAAATACCTTCAAAGTCTAAAGATGTCTACATGGCTTTTATGGTGGCCTTGCACAAAGGAGTCTTCTGTTGGAATTTTAATGTTTTTAACCAATGTTCTGTGTGGAGCACATATGTCCTTAATGAGAGAGTTGATGCAGTTCATTAGTTTATATTTGAGGGATGAAACATTGCTGACTGTAGCTGTTAAATTGTAATTGATAATGGCTGAGTAGGGAAAATTTAACATTTGGCTTTTAAAAGTTACACGCAAGGTAATCCCTGACTGCTCCCAAGGAGAGGGAATAAACACGATGAGGAAAACGTGAGGTGAGGTTTGAGGTGTAAGTGTAGAAAAAATTCAAATTTCAGAGCAACTGGTGTGGATTGGGCAGAGGGGTGAAAGGAGCTTTTGAAATGTGAGGCACAGCAGTTGTTGGGAGCACTTTCTCCATGATCCCAGCCCTTTTCCAGGTTTATTTGTGCTGGGGTGAGCTGGCATCACACAGCCCTGGATGCCTCAGTGATGCTGCCAGGGCACTGTGCCAGGCTCCAGTTTGGGAACCACAGAGGTTGTACCCCTGCAATTTCTGGCTCATTTCTCCCCAGAGCTGGTGAAAGTTATAGTCTGGATCACTGGGAATAATCAGCATCCTCTGCTCCAGAGCAGCCCCAAATCTGTGATTCCAAACACCATTTTTCAGTGGGATTGCATGGTTCTGCTGGCCTAGAGACACATCTCAGAACTCTTCTGCCAACTGTTTCATGCACAGGGAACATGGAGCCAAGCTGCACAGTTCGGTGTCAGCATCCAAACCGTGAGATTTGGGAAGAATCTTAGTAAATTAAAGCTAAAAACTGCACAATAAAAGTCTGTGAGGAGCTTCAGGATTAGATTTTTTTTTTTTTATCCTGCTCCACAGCAACATGTGGGCATTACATGTGTTTTGGTGGTACATTAAGGAGTAGATAATCTGTATTTGGTTATTCTCCCAGACAGTCAGTAATAATAATTTGAATGAGGGAGATTTTAAAAAATGCATCTGGCAACTCTGTGGGTGTGTTTTGTTGTTTGTTTTCTTTTTTTTTTTTTTCCCTTCTTTTAAAACCCCCACAATATAAAATAAGAAACAACACCAGAAACAACTCAGAAATAATTATGAAACCAATAAATAACCCCTGAGCTCTAACGTACACAGATGTCTTTCCAGAGGCGGCAGGCAGGCTTGTGTGTGGAGTAAAAAAAAAAAAAAATGGGAAAACTCCGGGAGCAGGGACAGGAGGGGGGACTCCAAGCCCCCTGGGGCTGGGACCCTGCGGAGGGGCTCAGATGTTCCAGGGGTGCAGGATTAGCTTTGCTCCTTGCCAAAACAACAACAAAAGAATATGAAATAGCCGACACAAACCTATTTAAATAAGGGGGAAAAAAAATAAAATAAAGAGGAAAGAAAAAAAAAAAAATCACAACTCCTTTTTTTTTTTTTTCCCCTAAGCAGCCGAGCCCAGCTCATCAGCAGCTGAGGCAGGAGCAGGAGGGGTTTTGGAGTTAACTGCATGCAGGAAATCTCTCACATCCTGAGTCCCAGCTCGCTCCTCTCGGTAACTGTATATTATGGGGCTGCTCTCCAGCCCCAGCTGATGAAAGTTTGTCTCCCTCAGTCTGGGCTGCGATGTCAAAGCGCCTCCAGGCAGCGCAGCCGCGCTCCCCCCGTGCGCTGCCCCCGGCCCGGCTCCCCGCGCTGCTGCTGCCGCTGCTGCTGCTCTGCCCGGGCTGCCTGCCCCTCGGTAAGTCACACACAGCCCCCCGGGGCTTCTCCCCGAAGGATCCCCAGCCCCGAGCCGTGTTCGAGCCGCAGCAGGAGCGGGGAGGTGGATCCGGAGCGCGGCTCCCCCCGCGGGGATGGAGCGGGAGGTCCCGGCCGGGCACACGCGGAGCTGCGGAACTCCCGCTCCTCTGCCTGCTGCGGGGCTTTCCCGGGATAACTGCGCTGGGCAGCCCCCAAACCCGCCGGGTCCCGTCTCCTGGTATCCCCAAACCCGCCGGGTCCCATCTCCTGGTATCCCCAAATCTGCTGGTCCCTTCTCTGCACCTCTATCCTCTGGCACCCCAAAACCCGCCTGGTCCCATTCTCTGATATCCCCAAAAATCTTTCCTGGTACCCCCCAAATCTGCTGGTCCTTTTTCTGCACCCGCATTCCCCGGGACCCTCAAACCTACTGGTCCTTTCTCTGCACCCCCATCCCCTGGCACCCAAACCCGCCAGATCCCATCCTCTGGTACCCCTAAACTTGCACCAGCAGGTTCCTTCCCTGCACCCCAATTCCTCGGGACCCCCATCCCCTGGCATCCCCCAAACCTGCTGGTCCTTTCTCTACACCCCCAAACCTGCTGATCCCTTCCTTTCACCCCAATCCCCTGGTACCCCCAAACCTGCTGGTCGCTTCCCTGCACCCCCATCCCCGGGACCGGAGCTCGGGGTCCCCCCCAGTTCTGTGCATTGTGGGGTGCCCTGCAGGGTCCTGGGGTTGGAAATTCTCCTCCCACGCATCCCCTCCGAACAGCCCCCGGGGCTGAATTCAAGGGTCTGGGAGTCTTGTCAGAGTTTGGGCTCTGTTTCCAGCTGGGAAAAATTGCGCGGAAAAGCCAAATAGTGCTGGTAAAAGCGTCCTGGCTGGGTAAAAGTTTTCTCGCCGGCGCTGTGTTCATTCAAAGGCAGCTCCGGGCGGGGATTCAGCTGTGGAGCGCTGTGCTGTCTGTGTTAGGGATGGGGAACAGCCTAGGAAGGGATTGTCTCTTCCTACAGCGAGTTTGGGGTTTGTTCTGGAACCCTCAGGGCACCCTGTTCGTTAAGCAGCAGCTGACAGGGTGGATTTTATGTGAGAGAGGAAAAGAGATTCTCCTCTATGGAGACATTCAACAGCACCGAGGGGTGTTATTACTACAAACTTGTGTGTTTGGGCTTTTTTGGGGATTTTTTTTCTTTTTTTCCCCATTGTAACTTGAAGCTTTGTAAATATTTGCTTATCTCCAAATTTACTGACAGCGACTTTCACTGAGACTTTAGCTCTGAACTTGCCAAGAGAAAAGATGGGGAGACACTTTAGCACATGGAAATCCCAGAGGGGGAAAGGACAAAGTGTTGCCTTTGATCAAGCACCTTTATCTTAATGTTAAATGTTAATCTTAATGGATTAACAGGAATTGCAGCTTTGCCTTTGGGAGGGGGGTCTTGATTTCTTTTTGCCAACATTTAAATTTGCACCAACCAGTGGGTTTGGGGTAAAAGCTGCAGAAATTCCCTGGCAGATGGAGAGAAATATGTGCCCTGTGGCTGTTCCCTGTTTGTGGGGCAAGGGAAGGTTGGTTTGGGTGGGAGGATGGGGTCCCTCCTCTGAGTGTGGGAGCCACTGTGGCTGGCCAGCCTGTCCATGCTTTGGCACTTCACTTGCAGCTGGGAAAATCGGAGGTAAAATGCTTCAAAGTGTTTGTCCCTACAACACTTGGAGGGCAGACTGTGGATGACTTGGCTCTAGCACACAGATAAGCGAGCAGAATGGGAAGAGGGGGTGGAAATCCGGTTTCTTGTGGCTCAGAATTCCCTCAGAGCCAAGCTGAAGCTCTAAGGTTACTCTCACACTGATGATTTAGGCTCTGTGTAAAGTTTGTGCTCATCTCGATGAGTTTTTAGATGTCTACGTCTGGACATCTGTGGTGGCTTGGATTTGCCTTCCTGTATCTTCCTGCTCCTCTTCTTTCAGTACCATGCCTGTAATTTGCTCTTTTCCACACAGAATATTCAGTGAGCAGCCCCTGCCTTAATCCCACATTTTCTTGTGGAAGCAGAGCTCAGCTTTAGCCCTGCCAGAGCTTGTGCTGCTTTCTTGGTCCTGGAGGTGCTGAAAGTTCCAGCCCGGCTTTTCCACACCCAGCCACGTTCCCAGTGACCACAGATGCTCCTGGCTGGGCTGGCACTGGTCTCACTGGGCATTCTAGAGCCCTGCAGGACATCCTAAAGCTGCCAGGACACCCTGATTTGTACAGAAACTCGTGCTTAGTGGTTAAGACAAGTTGGAGTTATGATAAGCCTCGAGAAGTGGGTTTGGAACGTGGTTATAATGTGTGGCTGCCTGAGTGACGGGTCTGTGATTAAACAGGAATTATCAGGTTGTGGGCAAGGCAACTTAAAAGTAGCCTTGTTGCTTGCTTTTGGTATGTTTTCTTTCCATTTTTTGTGGTTTTACATTTGCCTTTTTAGTTTTCAGTCTTGTGCTGGGTTTCTAATTGAAGGACCTCATGGACAGAAAGGAAAACTCAAACCAGGCCAAATCACAGTAATTTCACAACTATAAGGCGCACTGGCCTATAAGGCGCACTCCCCCCCTCCCCCTTTCTTTTTTTTAGCCAGTATCCGCGCTCAACAAAGTAACGAATTAGTAACGGAATGGCGCCATCGCGGGGTTTACTGGCAGCTGCTCAATTTGCAAACATTTTTCACGGATCGGCGCAGCCTTTAAACACAGCCCCAGGTGCCCTCCCCATGCCGCGGGCCCCAGCACTCCCGCTCGCCGTTCTCCTGCAGCCGCTCCCGGCGCCGGGCTGCTCACTGTTCTCACTGCACTCGCGGCTCTCGCAGCTCACGGTTGACTCAGCTCTTGCCTGCTTGTGGTCATTTGATTGCGAGTTTCATATTTGTTGCTGTGCAATGCGAAAGAGAAATTGTTTTGAGATCCCTTCAACACTCAAACTTTGTCTGTATATAAGGCGCACCAGATTATAAGGCGCACTTCCGGGTTTTGATCAAAATTTTTGGCTTTAAGGTGTGCCTTATAGTCGTAAAATTACTGCAACTTTGCCGTCCTTGTGGAGTGGGATCTAAAGTAGGATAAGATCTGATCTTACAGTCTCAGTCAAACCCCTTAAAATCTACACCTGACAAGGTTTTTGTGGTCAAGGCTGTCCTGTTTCTGCAGGGCAGACAAAGTGAAGCTGTGGATAAGTAAAGTCTAAATTAAAGTGTGTGTGTGCAAAAACTTTTAAATTTCTTTTAAGTATTATGTGCTAGCTGGGAAAACCACCAAAAAAAAAAAAATTACTCTAAGAATGACAGAATGGTTTGGGTTGGAAGGGACCTTAAAATCCTGCCATGGGCAGGGACACCTTCCACTGTCCCAGGTGGCTCCAAAACCCAGTGTCCAACCTGGCCTTGGACACTGCCAGGGACAGAAGAGCCACAGCTTCTCTGGGCATGAAAAAAAATGCAAATCCTAAAACTGCAACCCAAAAATTCTATACCTTCAGTTAAAATCACTTCTGTCTAGATTTTAATTTGCTGCTGATTGCAGCTTGCTTGGATCTAATGGAAATAAATTGCAGGAGAAGAAATCTTGCCTTGTCTTGTGCTCTAAACCTGACTCTCCATCAGCCTCTGTGTTTTAGAGCTCATTTATAAATTCTGTCCTCTCTCAAACTGCTCCAGCATTTGTGGCAGATATTTCTGCTGTGTATATAATCACCTCCTTGTCTGATGATTTTTCCCTCCAGGTCCCCTGCAGACAGCCTGGCAGGAGCTGTCACTGTCCATGGGGCTCCAGAGATCCATGCCAGAAATCCCCCAGCTGAGGAATTTTATTCCCACTCTTCAGCTGTGTTTGCATCCTGAACCTCCAGCTCGATGGGGAGCTGACAGGTTCTTCACTGCTGCTTCCCTGGGTGTCTCAACTCTTGCTCTGCTTGGGATTTTTGGAAAGGTCCTGATCCAGATCCAAAGAGCATTCTTGAACTGATGATTGTCAGGCTGTGTTTTGGGTGGTTTTACATTCTGCTGGGAGCCCAGTGGGATTTCTGATGGCACATGAGTGACTGCAGCACACCAGGGCTGTGTTTATCTGATTATCAAGATATCTCTTTATCCCTCACTCACCTCCCATGATCATGAAATGCTGTTCTAAAAAGGCTCAACTCATGTAAAGGCTTCTTTGGTCCTCCAGACCTCTCATTTGCTCCTCCTGACAGATTTATCCCTGCTGCTTCCAGCACATCTGACACTGCCAGGGCAAACTGTCCAGGGAGAGCAGCTGGACTCTGCTTCCTTTGTGTTCCTGAGCCTCCTCTTGGGCTGAGCCAGAGCAAAGGTGAGCCCTGAGCTGCTTGATCAGAGGGACTGGGCTCTTGGGGTGGGTTTCTCCTCACCTGATGCTGCAATGGAGGAATCGGCATTTTTAGGGAAACGGGTCTGGAATACTGTCAGGTTACACATCAGGCTCTCCCCAGCTCTGTCTCACACCATCCCATCCTGCTTAGGATGCCAGGCTCTTCATAGTACAGGTATTTTTTAATTCAATGCCTTTTTCTGGTGACTTTCCTTCCTCTACAGCCTTTCATGTTTTACTGCACCTTCAACCTGGATCCTGCTCTCTCTGTTGCCTGCACTTTGTACAGTAATTTCACAATTATAAGCCGCACATCTGGGTAGCCAGGTAGCCCACGGGATTTGTCCATATATAAACCGCACCCGAATATAAGCCACATTTTTTATTTTTTTTAAAGCAAGGATCCATGTGTAACAAAGTAACGAGTTAGTAACAGAATGGCGCCAGCGCGGGGTTTGGTGTCAGGTGCTCAAGTTGCAAACAGTTTTCATTGACCAGCCAAGCCTTTAAAGGCAGCCCCAGGCGCCCTCCCCGGCCGGCTCTCACTTCCGGGTTGGCATTTCACTGGGATTTGTCCATAGATAAGCCTCACCTGATGATTAGCCGCACTACTGGGGTAGGCTGGATTCTTCAATGAAAAAGGTGCAGCTTATAATCGTGAAATTACTGTACTTTGATTTCCAGCAGCTCCTCAGATTTCTCCCTGGACAAAAGCACATCATCTGCATGAGTCTGGAGTGCTGCAGGCCTGGATCACACCTGCAGAGGATTCTCTGAGCTCCTGTTGGGTCTCCAGGGCAGATCTATGACCAAGAAAATTAAAACTCCCCAGTCTGAGGGTACCAGTGGATTCTTCATAGTGCAGTCCAAGAGCTCAGCCCCTTTTATTTCTGGTTAACACAGACGAAAGTGCTTCAAATAGATTAATTTTTTATCTCATTATCCCACTAAGAGGAGGGATTGCATGTTGACCTTTCTCTTTTTAGGGTTTATGCAGGATTTTCAGACTAGGTTGGTATCAAGTTACTTGAACTGCATCATCTTATCAGAAATTAATCTGTTTAATCCCTTCATGTTGTTCCAATAATTTGTTTTTACACCCCATACAAATGAATTTGCTCCTTTCTATGACCTGGAGCTAGGATAAGGAAGAATTTGGAGGCAGGAAATTGTCCTTTCACAAGGTCGGTTTGCTAAAAGCATTGATTAGAAGAACAAATTCTTTCTTGTCCCAAATCTATGATGTAATAAGGCAAGAAGTGAAATGTCATGGCCTGTTAGCCATGCTGGATAATGCACATCAAGGCAGGAAAAGCTGGATGCAGAATTTGGCACAAAAGTATCTTTAACTCATTTATTTTGAGGTATTTTTTAAGAGGAACTCTGTCAGCCCCTGGAAATTTAGTTTAATGTTATAGATCATGTGCATTAAGTGAAAAACCTTCTTCTGACAATGGTGAAAGTTTGCTGTTTTCTTGCTTCTTTTAAATGTGTTCTAATCCTGAAAGCAGCTGAAAGATAACCTTGTGAAGTGAAAGAATATATTAATATAAAAACTTCAACAAATTCAAGTATTTATGGGATTGTTTTGGTAATTAAAAATTTCAAAATCTAGACTTTATAATTTAATAAGGGGATGAAATGGGCCTGGAGATGAGCATGGCCAGTGTTTTACCCAGAGCTCTGCCTGATGCAGTGATGCTCTGTGCTGAGATCCTCTGGTGCTTCAACAATTAGAGGATGTGAGGAGGACAATTCAGTCCATATTAAATTTATATTCCATTATTTTTCTGCCACTGAGAGCAGAAGAGAGAGAGACTTGGGAATAAATTCACTAAATCCCTGTGGGGCACACGGGGATGGGCACAGCACCTCATCCATGTTCCTTTTTGGACTGGAGATCATGAAAGAATCTCCAGGTTCAAACCTGCTCTTGCACTTTGATGTGTTTTGCAGCAGGAGGTGAGCATCCGAAAAGAATGAGGATTTATTTCTTCATCTCTTGCCTCCTGAGTAAGGCACAGACACGCTTTGGGTAAACACCAAGGTGAAAATACGGGATTGTTGCTGGAGAAATCCCAGAATTCTGGGATGGTTTGGGTGGGAAGGGACCTTAAATCTCATCCAGTGCCACCCCTGCCATGGCAGGGACACCTCCCACTGTCCCTAATGTCCAGCCTGGCCTTGGGCACTGCCAGGGATCCAGGGACAGCCACAGCAAATCTGGGAATTCCATCCCAGCCCCTTCCACCCTCACAGAGAGGAATTTCCTCCTGACATCCAATCTGAATCTCTGCTCTTTTAGTTTAAATCTTCACACTTTGGAAAGAAGGAGCTCTTTACCCTGTGTGCTGTTTTTATCTTGTTTCTATGCCTGGCCCTCTTTTGGCATAAATTCCCTGCCCTCCATGGATCTGAGGCTTTGCACAGCCTGGTGCTGGCATTTCAGATCCTTCCTGCAGCACCAGAGGATGTGCAGAGCACATGAGCAGAGCTGGGGTGATATCCTGCCGTAGAAACCATAAAAATAAATGTTCTTTGCTCCCGTAGCTCATCTGGGGAGGACTGTGTCAAAGTCAGGAGTTATGGAGCGACCCAGAGCTTATGGTGACACTTCCTGCAAGGTCACAATCATAAACCTGAGCAGAGGTGGCTTCAGAACCATTAAGTAACTCCAAGCTGTCTTTTCATTCATGTTTTAAAAACCAGAAGGGCTGCAGTGTGAGCTTGTGCTGCAGCAGGTGCAGCTCATTCTCCTCTCCCTCTGATGTGAGGATCAGCCGTTCCCCAGACAAACAGAAACTCCTGATGGATATCAACTCCTCCAGCTCCTTTTTGAGCCTTGGGGAAGAGCTACAAATCACATCCCATCCCTGAATTCACGCTCCCCTCAGCTGGTTTGCTGTGTTTCCAGAGCAATCTGAAGGGAAGATTGGTGTTCCTGTGAGCAGCACATCTCCCTCTCTTTGGTGCTTTTCTCTGCTGGTTGTACACAGGAACATCCCTCAGCTCATCTGTGCTGAGGATTCCTTCTGCTCACTCAGGCAGGTTAGTAAATCATTGCACTGCACCTTCTGAAAGACCAAGAGGAAATTGTATTTTGGAGAGTAATTTGAATTTCACTCGGTGAAAATAGCCTTTCATGAGGTTTGGGAGGGGAGGAGTTGGAGAGGAGCACTGGGCCTGGATTTTCACATAATTATGTGGACTCATTGCTGGAAAGTGAAGATATATTTAGTACCTTTTTCTCTGCAATTGGAGCTGTGTGGATTCCTTGTGCTTGTAAAGCACAGGTTATTACTCCTCTGCCTCACTTAGTGTTTTTGTTGGGTGCACGGCTGAGTTCATAACAAAAACAAGGCTGTGAGGGACTCTTTGGGGAAGAAGCAGCAATTTAGGAACAAAGAGATGTGTGCCTGGAGCAGCTATGCTGAGCTGAGCTGGGACATCACTCTGGCGTGCTGGAAATACCTCTGGGAAAGGCACTGTGCAACCCTTGAGGATTTTCAGCCATTATTAGCCCTGTTCTTACAAGAGGAAAGGGTTGGGCTAATTGGTGTGGTGTGGATCAGGGCTTGGAAAAGAAGCAGCAGAAAACAGGATTTGCAGCAGGAGGACAGAAATTCTCCTGAGCTGACTTTCCAAAGCTCCTTTGGGTTGGAATCTTGCATTTCTGACTTGCCCTCTTCTGTGAACTCCAAGCCCTGGGCTCTTCCATGGGAGAACCTCTGGATCCAGCCCCATGACCCACTGTGCCGCAATGTCCTTTCCTTCAGAGCTTACTGCTTTATTTCTCCAGATTTTGAAATGTTCCCTTCTAGGAAAAAAGAAAAAAAAAAGAAAAAAAGAAGACCACTCTTTCTTTGGACTGGTCCTGAATAGTAATTCCTCAGTCAAACATAACAGCATCCCAAATGAGGCTGGACAGCTGTTTCCCAAATATATCCCTGTATGTATTCCATACACATCATAAAGCTGGGTTTGAAAGGTTCTGCAGGCTCCCTGCCCCCTCCTGCAGTCAATGGCAAATCCTGTTCTCCCAGCTCCACTTGTCACATTCTGTTCTGGAGAACAGGGAGGATATTGAGATAGCCTGGCTTCTCTCCTTGACTGCATTTCAATCTGTGTTTTGTATAATGAGGGCCCAAATCCTTCTGCCATCACTTGTGCTTTAATCACACTGTGCTCTGCCCAGATTGCTGTAATCGCATTTGCATCAGCGGGAGTTGCTCTCTGTGATGAGCAATATTTCAATATTTCATTGCAAACAGAGGAGACACATCTCAAGCACTCGAGGAGGAAGGAACTGCCTAGCCTGGGTTTGTTTCAGCACAGTCTCCAGTGAGGGATGATGATCCTGATTGGAGAAATAGATTTTTAGGATTTAGAAGGAACAAAGTTATTTTTCCTGTTTTTTTGTTTTGTTTTGTTTTTTCTTTTTTTTGTTTTTTCTTTTTTTTTTTTTTTCCTAAGTGTGATATCTCCCTTTTAATTTTCTAGCAAATGGCTTTTTGGCATGTGTTATCCACTGAGAAAGGCCTGGTGCAGAGACATCATTTTGTACCTCAGCCACGACATTACTCTAGATGAGAGCTGAAAAGTTATATAGATATTACACCAATATATAAACCATGTGTGTTAGGAAGACAAGTTCAGTTTTGAAATATTTGCCTTAGCCATGCTTTTCACTTTCAATCTGTGCCAAACATGTGCTTGAATGACTGATGGAGTCATATGGTTCCCTGAATAAAGCACTTTATTGTGCTCAGCCTTGGAGCCTTCCAACAGTTGTATTACAGAAGCTTGAAGATTAAGATGATCCAACTGCTTAGGGGGTATGTCCCACAAGGAACATTTCAGTTTTGCTTTCCTTGTCCCCACCTTTTCTATTTTTTGCCTTTCTCTGTGTCATCAGTTTGTTCAGCTGGTGGCACGGTGGCATTGAGTTTGGTGGAGGAGAGCAGCAAGGCACCTTCAGATTTCAGCTTTCCCTGCCATGTCCACAGTGAAATGTTGAACACGTGAGATATTCCAATTTATGGATTTCATGGCGGAGGGGTGAGAGGGCTGTTCCCTGTCACTGATTATTTCATCAGCAGAATCAGACTTGGGAAAGGAGTAACTGTGCACAAGGAAGTGCTGACAGGAGGTAGATGTGAGAATTATAGACCCCAAGTATTGAAAGCTGTGTTTTTAATGCTGCTCAGTTAATGGGGATCAGGGAATCTCAACCTTCCATTCCTCACCCTGGAGCTGCCTGCTGTGCATCACTGCTGGTGCTGCAGAGCTTCATCTTCACAGACCCACCAAGCTGGACACCTTTTCCCATGAGAAGCCAGAAGAACAGAAAATTAAATTCAGAAATGCATGGAGTCATCTTGCTGCTGCCTCTCCTCAGGCTCACCAAAGATCTTTGCAGACTTCTCATGTTCGAAAAATTTTTTTACACAAGTAGTAATTTTACAGTGGGGAAAAAAGGACAAAATTCAAGCTCAAGAAGATCCATGGAATTCGTTGCTTTCCAAGGGTTTCTTGTGCTTAAATGCCTGAGGTCTTGGGTTTTGGAATTTGGGAGAAGGGAGAAAACAAGTCAAACTTTGTGTTTAGTTTTTCCTCTTTTTTTTTTTTTTTAATAACTTATTTTCCAAGCAGGCCATGAAAGGCCTGATTTTCCTGGGTTTTGCAGAAAGAATCAATGTACTGCTTAGAGGAGCAAAGGTTAGCTGGGAAAATAATTCATGATTTTGAGTTAATAAAAACTTAAGTGCAAGAGATAAAAAGTTTTACTTGTGCGCAGTCAAATCCTGCCCAGGCTTTTGTGCTTAGAAATAAAAGAGGGCAGAGGCTGGTGCTGTGCTGCCTTTTATGAAGCTGTGACAGTGGGATAATGGGAAGCACCTTATCAATGTGGTGATTTTTGTCCTTTCTTTGGGAGGGTGTCTGTGCTCTCAGCTGCTGCTTGATGTCAAATTTAAATTGTTGCTTCTCTGACCTCGTGCAAGTCGCAGGGCTGGCTTTGTTTAACCATTACGCACTGCAAATCTGGTACTGGTTTATTTTCTAGCATTTTCACATTTATGATCAAATACGTCTTGCTATTTTTATTTTTTTTTTATATTAGTGCCCAGGGAGGTTGTGGATTCCCATCCCTGGAAGTGTCCAAGGATGGGTTGGAGCAGCCTGGGGCTGTGGAAGGTTCCCTGTCCATGGCAGGGATGGAACAGGAGGAGCTCTGTAGTCCCTTCCAACCTAAACCATTCTGTGATTCTGTGATTTTATTGAGCACCAATTTGTTTTTCCTGTCTCAGGCAGAACAGGCACCATTTCAGAAGGTGGTTTCAGCAAGGCCTGTGCCTGGATAATGTTAACTTGGGGAATATTTTGGCTTTTGCTGGAAGATGCTGTGAAATACAGGGCTGGAATCTCACACCCCCAGACCTTGGCCATGCAGTTGGATAATTGACACTTTTTTTTTGGAGTGATATAATCTGATCCCTAATGACAATTTCCATTTAAAGCAAGTTGATTTTTCTTTTCTTTTTGTTTTTCTTGATGGACAAGAGCTGGATGTGATTGTCTGTGCAATTCTATATTGGAATCCCATCTCACTTTATGTACAGGCACTTTATGCTCCTGCCATCTATAAATATATCAGCACTGGCAAGATAAATACCAAGAGGCACAGAAAGCTAAGGGACAATCATGGGTCCTGTCACCTTTGCTTTCTAGATTATGTAAAATAATTCTTTGAGTTCCCATCTTGTAATTCAGCATTTCCAAGCCACCAGCTCCAGGCTCAATTCATCTTTGGTGGATGCAGGTGGGGAGAAATGACCCCAGCATTCTCAGGATTCACTTGGATCTCTGGTCTCCCCTGGAATAACCTCTTTTGATGCAGCATTGACAGTGTTATCCCCAGTCCCATGTGTGGTCATTCTGCTGTCACCTGCTTTGAAGAGCAATGGTTGGAGCAGAAATCTTAATGATCTCTAAGGGTGCAACTCTCCTGGCCTTCAACCCCTTGCTCCAGCCTGCAACTCATTGGGTTTTGTAATATTTGTAATATTCCTGTCTGCTGTGCATTCCCACCTCTGAGCATTGGGTTTCAGGAGGACTCTTGAGTAAAGGTTGCTGACAAAAACACAGACTGATCCAAATTCAGGAATTTCACAACTATAAGGATCCCTGGACTATAAGGCGCAATTTTTTTTTTCCCAGCGAGGATCCGCACACAACAAAGTGACAAATTGGTAACGGAATGGCGCCATCGCGGGGTTTACTGGCAGGTGCTCAATTTGCAAACATTTTTCACGGATTGGCACAGCCTTTAAATGCAGGCTCAGCTGGGGGCTGCTGCAGGCTCACACTTCCAGGTTGGCAAATTCCTGAACTTTGTCCATATATAAGGCGCACCAGATTATAAGGCGCACCTCCGGGTTTCGATCAAAATTTTACTCAAAAGGGTGCACCTTATAGTCGTGAAATTACTGTATGTTTTCCTACTGAACTGTGATAAAACCCTTCCCTTGCTTGGCTGTGGGTGCTGTTTGTGGGCAGCTTCCATTTCTTACGCAGTTTCATCCCTTCCTAAAGTTCCTAAGTTCACCTTCATCGTGAAGGACAAGATTTGGTCCTCCCTTCTCAGTAAGCCTGGGAATTTTGGATTGAAAATTCTGGTTTGAGTTTGGAGGTGACGCAAGAATGATCCCAAATGATGAAGGGTCCCAGGCAGTAGGGGAGGCTCTGGGGTTCCTCAGGACCTGGCCACAAACCCAGTGCCAATGGCTGAGAGCGTGCTGGATGCAGCCAGGTGGAAATCCCTTCCTCCACAGCCAGGAATGACCCATCTGGGCCATGGATCCCACAAACTGAGCTAAACTGAGGAAGCTGAAGAAAATGAGGAAGGAAATGGATAAAGGATGTCCTTCCTGACTTCCAGGGCATTGCCTGTCCTTGGCTGATTTCAGTTTGCAGAAAGATTACTCTGTTCCATTATTCTTTTCAATCCAAAGATTATTCCAGTGCTTGGAGTGTTTTGTTGCAGAGAAAAATGAGGACAGGCTGTGAGTTATGATTTTGAGGTGGTTTTTAGTAGGAAAGGTAACACAAGGATAATTTAATTTAATCTTTTTTATTCCCTCACTTCTGTAATTTTCATAGTGCAGGGGGAGACACAAGGGGTGTTTGGGGACAGTGTGAGGAGACAGAGCTCCAGTCTGGGATGGAAATGGAATCCCACAGCATCACTGGAACCTTGGCTGGGCTTTGGTGAGGCTCTGTGTAAATCCTTGAGTACCTGGTGACTGATGGAATGCTGGAGCCTCTCTGCTGGCAGGACAGGCTGGGAGAGCTGGGGCTGTTCAGGCTAGGGAGGAGAAGGATCCAGGGACAGCTCAGAGCCCCTTCCAGGATCTAAAGGGGCTCCAGGAGAGCTGGAGAGAGACTGGGGACAAGGGATGGGGGGGACAGGACACAGGGAATTGCTTTAAGCTGAAGGAGGGTGGGTTTAGATGGGAAATTGGGCAGGAATTGTTCCCTGGCAGGGTGGGGAGGGGCTGGGATGGAATTCCCAGATTTGCTGTGTCTGCCCTTGGATCCCTGGCAGTGCCCAAGGCCAGGTTGGACATTGGGGACAGTGGGAGGTGTCCCTGCCGTGGCAGGGGTGGAGTGGGATGATTTGAGAGTCCCTTCCCACCCAAACCATTGTGGGATTCTCTGAGCTGTGTTATTATGTTATCCCTGTTGTTGTCATGGCCCATCCATGGGAAGGAGCTCAGCACCACAGTTGATTTTCTGTGAATTTGTGTGTGAGAGATGGATGTTGTTTATTAACCAGCCCAGCTCTGACTCCTGTCCTGCTCAGGGGGCACTGGCAGCAGGGCTGGGCTGTGCATTTAGTGGGGCATATTCCGTTTTCCTTGCACTTAATCCCATTTGATCCAGAGCTACTCAGCACTGGGTGCATTCACCTCTTTGTTTGTCATGAGGACAAATAAATGGCCCTGCCTCACCAAAAGCTTATTAATTTTAAGTAAATGCAAATCTGGAGAGTGTCTGGGTTTTTTCAGGAGGCAGTGGCCGTTCAGCAAAGATGTCACATCACATGCTCAGAGTTCATTTTGCACAGAGCTTGGAGGAACTGAAACAAAAAAGCAAAGAGATGAAAACCATTCTCAACTTCTTTGCCAACAAGCCCTTGTACAATATTGTGCAAAGCAGAAAAGTTGTAGTAGTACATGGCAGAGGAAAAATATTTAAGCCACACAAAAGTCACTGACAGGTAACATCTACTCATCTCACTATTTGTACAAAGTAGCTTTCATATTACTGGGGGGAAAAAAAAGGAATAAAAGGGCACTGCATCAGCTTGTGGGCTGCTTGTGGATCAAAAGCACTACCTTCAGTGCAGGCTGAAAATAGAAAACAGACACAACTGTGAAGTTTTTCATGTGCAAAAGTGGGAGACAGCTTGCGTCAGGAAGAGCTGGACAGGATTTCACTGAAATGGAAAATAAGTAGGTGAGTAAGTAGGTGCATGTGACACAAAAGATAGGAAACCTGGGTCTAATCTAACTTTCTGGTACTGCAGATGGCCTGATTCTCTTCTCCTCTCATGACACATTACACAAATTTCAATTCTCTGATTTCAATTATTGCACTATTTATTCTGCTGTAGCACCAAGAGTCCCTGTAGAGAAGAGGCCTCATTATTAATGGAACACAAACAACTCTAATGGTTCAGCTTCAAAGAAATCCTCCTGAAAACGGGGAAGGGAGGTGCAGAGTGGCAGAGAGGAAATACCAGCACGTCCATGTGCATGAGGAACTGCAGCTCTGGGAGCCTGGAGGTGTTTGGGGTGATGGAAATCCTTCCCCACATCCCAGTGCTGCTCTCCTGTGCCCCTGGGATGCTCTTTGGGAGGGCTCTGCTTGTGCTCAGGGATGGTGGCCCTGCAGAAAGAGCTGGAATGTGTTTTGTTCAGGTGTTGTGCAAGGGGCTGGGTGAGGTATCTCTGAGTGGGATAAATTCCTTGGTGAGTCAGGTGAGGGTCAAGGGCTCTCCAAGGTTCCCAGGAACTGTCCCAATTTTGTACCCAAATGAGACTGTATCCCATTTTTTCCAAGTTTCCTGCACTCTTCCTGCTTTTGTTTTTTTTTTTTTTTTTTTTTTGGCCTCTCACCTTATATTTTTTTTCAGAATATTCCTCTCCTTATGCCTGTGTCCCATTGCTCAGTGCCTTTCAGATTTCTCCTACTCAAGATAAGTGTGGGTTGCTCTTCCCTGCTATGTTCCCCTATTTTCTGCCCCATGTTCTTCAGAGCTTTGCAATCAGAAACCTATTTAAAGAATCTACCTTATTATCTTCCCCATCCTTTTTTCTTTTTTAATTTATTTATCAGCTATACAGGTTTCTTTATTTTTTTCTTTATTTTCTATATCCAGTCCACAGATAAAATGAAATTTCATGAGAAAAAACATTATTTGATAAACAAAAGACACCACACTGTGCTTGTATCACACTGAGAGTTAAGCAAGTGCACAATGCACGTGCCCAAATTCTCTCCAGAATGAGGCCCAAAATTGGGCTGCAGTGCTTCCTCTGCCTTCAGCAGGAAGCTGTGATTTTTATCACACCCAATAATTTAAATAAAAACATTCAGATAAGCAGCCAAGTATCTGGCTCAGGGAAAGCAGCTAGACAGAAATTGATCTCGTGTTTTATAAATGCCGTGCCTTCAGAAGAGTTTGCAAACCCTGAAGTTCGTCTGCTTTGTTTCCCCCCAAATAAATTATCTTTCCCAATAAAGATATAACTGCTGCCTATAAACCTGTCGTGATGTCTGTCTCCAGACTATCAACACTTGTGCACAATGAGCATTTTCAGCAGATAAATGAGCATGTATGGAAGATTAAATTTGCTCATTGTAACCTTGCTTTGTTATGCACCACGAGCATCACTTCCTTGGGATGGAAGAGAAGCAGGAGTGGCAAACTTGAACCACACTTTGTGAGGACTTTCCTCCTTTTTCCCATTGTGTTTTTATAGCTGCTGCACCTCCAGACCAGGCTGTTTAGGGAATAACACATCTGTGCACAAATGCTGATCGCCTCCTTTTTTTTTTTTTTCCTGCTGTTTTGGGTAATGCTGTGAAGCTCATGCTTTGCAGAGTGATGAGGACAGGCACAGGGAGGAGGATCAGAGAGACTTTGATGTTTCCTGATATCACCTTGGCAGCATCGTGGTGTCAGACTTTGTGGCAGTACATCCTTGGGAGGATGGGGAATCCCCCCAAGGGGATCTGAAAACTTGGATCTCTTGACACTTCCAGAATGCAAACCCTACAAAATAATAGAAGGGCCTGAGTAGTTTAATTTGTGTGGTTGAGATTGCTCTAGAGGGCCAAGGAGAAAGGGGAGGGCTGCAGCCAAACTTTTCTCATTTTGCTGAGATATGCTTCATAAATTCCTGTTCTGAGCAGGGAGCTTCCTGCCTGATGATGAGAATAAAAGCTTGGAGTTCTGTCTAGCCCTTCCCAGGCTGCTGAGATTGAGTCTCATGTGCCTCCCCAGGGGAGAAGCAAATCTTGGGCCAGGTTTGGATCATCTCTGCTCAGGGCTGACTCTGTGTCCTCCCAGCCCTGTCACTGGGGCTGCACCAAAGGGGTGTAAGAACTCTGTATGACAAACAACTTCCCTCTCTCCAGTATATTTTATCTTTTTATCTTGTAAAGGGTTATTTTTTTTTGGGTTGGTTGTTGCTTTTTGGGTTTTCGTGTGTGTGTTTTAGGTAAAGTGTATTTTAAAAGCGTGTTGAAAAATACCAGACTTGATTTCTGCTCACACTGGCTCTGCCAAAATGACAGCACAGATGTTTTAAAGCTAATTCTAACAGTGACTAACGGGGGGTAATTCTGCTCAGAATACGATTCTTCATCCTCTGAGAGCATTAGGTGAGCACAGAGAAGTGTGGCAAACCCCACCAGAGTCTGAGCCATCCTGTGGCACCTGGAAGCCATTCCTGTCTTCTCTTTGATTTATTCTCAGTTATTTTTCCAGCTCTTGTCCTGTGATATTTGTTTCAGGGCTCTAAAACAGGCACAATGCCATTAATATGTTTCGGGAGAGGAAAAACTCCTGATAAATGCTGCTTGCAAACAGCTTTTTGACCCGGTGGTTTGAATGGAAGTCATCTGCCTGAGTAGGAGTAGAGGGTTATTTCAATGAGTTTATATTCTCTTTCTCTTCCAGACATTTTTTCCCCACTAATGAGACTGTGCATCCTCCATGACATCCTTTTATCCTGATATCTCTCCTTTTATTGTGCAGTCTTTTCTTCTGCTGCCCCCATCTTCCCCCTGAACCCCTCTGATTTCACAGGTTCTCTCTGGAATTTGTGTAGGTTTGTCACTGCCGTTACCAGTTTAATGTTTAATCCTTTTCCTGAATTATTTCCTTTTCGAATATTCTGCCAAGTCCCTTAAATAACAATATTTACCTTGTCAGAGGCTCTTCCCGCTAACCCAAAATGCTTCTCTCTGTCCTAGGTGAGAATGTGGAGACCCCGAGGCTGCAGATGTCACAGGACCAGCCCAGAGATTATGAGATAACAATTCCCTTCCTTTTGAATGGAGAGCAGTGGAGACCAGGGAATGGCATTTATTCCAAGGTGAGTCTTCATTTTGCCCATTTGTTTATTCTGAGGTGTGTAACAATTTAAAGGCTGTAGGGAGAATTCAATGCACTTTCCTCCTGTACGTTATAAGAGTGATTTTATATTGTTGTTGCCACATATCTAAAGCTGCTTTTTATTTAATTTAAGAAATGGATAAAGTTTTTGGTTGAAATTAATACCTTTTTCCTGCAAGACGCATTCTTCTTTCTGATGGCAGAAATGAAAGTTTAAAGTGAAATAATCATAATTTCATTCCTTGAGATTTTATCATGCAACAGCAAAACCAAGCACCCCAAACAGCTTTGTTTGAGTAAATACAGTCTGACAGCAAGAAATGCAGGGACCTGTGTAAATGATGTTGCTGTGCTGGCTGCAGCCTGAGGCATTTTCTGGACTTAATTATGCCATGGGGGACCCCCAAATTGCATCCCCTGTGCAGTGCTGGGAGTGAGGGTGATTCTGATTTCCCTGCCAAGGGAAGGAGCTGCCCTGGCTCTGGGATTGTTTCCCCCTCCTTGACAGATCCTGATAAGCTTTCCTCCTTTTTTCCCCCTCAGACATTTGTGAACAATATAGGAAACTGCTTTTAGGAAAGAAAAAAAAAAAAAAAAAAAAAAAAGGCTGGGTTTTGTCTCCTTCCTGAAGTATGGAGACAGTTTGTTGTTTGTTATCACCAAATATATAATGGGAATCTCTTACCCAACCTTTTAACCTGGGTCCAGTTTGATTCCAGCTCACTTTTTTATGTCGTTCTTTCAATTATCTGAATGAGGAGGGGAAAAAGAAAAGTTTTAAAATAGTTAAAAAAGAGAGGGAGGAAAAAACCTGAGCAAAACCCACAAAAACAATGCAAAAAGCCCAGAGAGCCAATTAGAAACAGCTTTCCTTGCTGGATTGGGAAAGAATTCCATGGAGAAATCCTGCCTGACTGCTGCCACTGGTGCAGGACAGGGCTCTGCTGATTGACACAAGTAGGTGTGAAAAGATATTTCCAAACAGGGGCTCTGACTTTCTAAAAAAGCTTGTCTGGATTTAAATTTCCCCTTCTTTTCCTCTGTCCCTTCCTAAATAGGGAAGAAGGGCCGGGCTCAGTTGTGGATGTGTGCAGTGATGAAAGGGATATCACAGGGGGTGTAGAATGGCTTATCTGGAGAGATAACACAGATGGCTGGTCCTAGATGTATGTGCAACTCTATTTTTAGATCATTTAATTAGAAACAGGCATTCTCCATATAGAGAGAGGTCTTTTAGCTGCTCACTGGAGCTCTCTGAGAGTTACAACCCAGGATCTTTCTGTGAGTAATGATAATGTGATTTATATCGTTAATTTGTTTCCCAGAATTACTTTCAGTTTAAGATGAACACTAGAAAAGATTTGTGGCTTGGTAGAAAGATCCACGTGCTGTATCAGCACTTTTTTTTTTTTTTCCCTCTTTTGAATACTTCTTTTCCATGGAAACTTATAAATTAAATACACAAAAGTGCACATCAGGCTGTGGGAAGAACAACAGCTTCAGTGGTAGAGGAGAAGAGTAATGAATAGCTTGTCACATAAATATTGATCAAAAGCACCCAAGTTAAATACTGCTGTATTTGATGGCTAAATGGGATCTATTGTTCTTCAACTCGTTTCAAAGTGTTCCTGTGTTTTATTTTAATTGTATATGAAGTCAAAAAAAGTATGTACTTGTAAGAGGGGAATGGTGTTGCAATAGGATATATGGTAAAATAAATAATGGAGTGGCTATAAAAATGCCAAGGGATTAAAGTTATTTGTGTACAGATAATTGCCTGGCAATGATGGCCCCATTCCCCAATCCTTTAACTGTAAATACTCCTGGTGAACAATTAGTCCCTGGGAAAGCACACTCATCATTCAGCCGAAGTCTTCTCTCCCCTCTCACAGATAAAACTGTCCTTTTATTTACCCCGGGAGTATCTGCTGGAATCTCTCACTCAGAATCTGTCAGGAATGATTATTAAGCTAATGACTTTCTCATTGAGGGCCCAGTGCACTGTGCAAAAAAATGTGAGATAATTCACACTGCCTAATGGCACAAACACACAGAGCTGCTCAGCAGCAGTGAGAAAATTCCATTTACTGAGGAAAAAAAAAGAAAATTTGCTTACCTCTCACCAGATTTTGCTTTAACACACTTGGGATGTGCTTTTTCAAGGACACCTCGTGACTTAGGTTCTTCCTATGAAAGTTTACATCAGTGAGAGGCAAACCCCAGTTTTAAATTCAGACATGGAATTAAATTATATTGAAAGAATTTGGAGTTTCCTAAGTGTAGATTAAGATTTTTGTGTCTGCAGAGAACTGATCATTTCCTGGGCAGATCAATTTTTCTCTTAACCTTCCCCGGCTCAAGTCAAAGCTCTGTGAAACCAAGGCCAGGATTTCCTGGTGGCATCATTTCAGAAATATTGTTGCTTTTTCCCTGTTTGAAAGGTGCCAACGCCTTTTGTAGAATCATGGGCTGGAAAACACCCCCAATGAAATCCAGTTTTTGGGCACTACCTCATCAATGAAACCACAGCACTGAGTGCCATATCCACTCATTTCATTAAGATTTCCAGGGATGGAGACTCCAGCACTGCCCTGGGGAAGCCTGATCCAATTCTTATCCATTCTTTCAGTGAAATTTTTTTCCTAATATCCAACCTGAGCTCACCTTGGGGACTTTCCCCTTTGTCCTATCAGCATCCTTGATAGGGAAGAACATTTAAAAAGTAAAATATAGATACTTAGGAGAAGCTACTATGGAAGCAGCTCAATGTTTTTACAACTGTGATGCTGTTTGCTTAGTTGGGGTTGATAACATTTCTCCTGGCATCTTTCTTTTTGTGTTTCAGTTCACAAAATGTATCATTTTCAGTGAGAATATTTTAGTACAGTAAAATACCTAGTTAAATTCCTTTATTAACTGGATATAATATTCAGTTGCCAATGCAGAGCAGGCTGATAAAATTAGTGGCTGCTATTTTGAGTGTCCAGTTGCTGCTGCTGAGGAGAAAACGCTGCATTTGTGGCCCTGTGGCAGCCCCTGAAGGGTTGTCCAACATCACCCCGTGCTTCAAACAACAGCTGCCCATATTCCCTGCAGATGTGATTTCCTCCTTGCCTGAAACTGTGTGTGCATTACAGCATGTGTTGATAGGTCATTATACATTAGAGCTCCAGTTGTCCTTCCACTTCTCTTTTTTCATTTGCTCAGCACTTTGTGCTCTGTGTTGATTGCCACCCCCCACCTCAGTGCTTGCTTTAAACACACCAGGGCTGGGTTCTATTTTTTCTTAAATATTTCTGAAGTTTGAACTAAATAGTTTCATTCTACATTATTTCAATGCAGCAAAAAGCCTTTCCCCCCACCCCCCACATATTTCCAGCTGAATATTTTTCTTCCAAACTTGGCTTGCAATTCACAGATCAAGCCAAGTTTGATGAGAGTTTGGGTAAGTGATGTTTTAGTACACAGAACACTTTAGGGAAGATTTCTCCAGGACCATCTGTTTGGCTTCAGCTTTTATCCTCACACCCTGTTAGGGACACAGAGGGCTTGGTGTGTGCCAGATCCCTGCAGCACAGGAGCTCTGGGTCAGGTAAAATCAGTGATACTATTCCAGAGCCTGCAGCACATCCCTGCTCTTGGGGAGACAGGAGCCAGCCAGGAAATATTTCACCTGGCATGAAGGGGTTTTTGGCTCCATTTCTGTGCTTTGAAGGTGTCTTAGTTTGGAGGACAGGTGTTTGCTAAGAAAGGCAGGAGCCTCTTTTTCAAGTAGAGAATGTAAACTCCCTCTCTCCAAATTATAATAATTTTGAAATTAAGGGGGCTCTCAGGCAAAGATTAGGAATAACAGTTCTTTACTAGGGAAATTAAAATAGAAATACAGTACTACAGAGAAACAAACTCCAGTCACTGACAAAGTCAGAGTACAACCTGACACCTCATCAATCAGAGTGTTGGCAGCAGTGCCATTCAATGGTGGCTGCATCCTCCTGCAGTGACAGATGTGCTTCAGCTGGAGCAGTGGTTTTGTAGGAGGGTGCAGTTTTTTTCTGGAGATCTAGTGGTAATGTGGGGAAATTTGGCTTCCCTCTGGAGTTTAGTGGAGAAAGGGTGTTTACATTCTCCATTTCAAAGAGAGGCTCCTGCCTTTCTTAGCAAACACCTGTCCTCCAAACCAAGACAGATTTTGGCACCCAACGTGGGGCACGAAGACATCAAGAGGGAAGGTCATCACCCTGGGGAAATTGCTGGCATGGAAAAGCTGGAATTCTGAGGGGGATCCCCAATGTGGCATGGCCCTGGGCTGACACTTGTTTTTCCACAGGGACACAGATCAGTGGAGCTGACTTTGGACCCAGGGTTTGGTCCAGATTGTAAAATGAACTTCTTGAGAAAGAGAAAGTATTTTGTGGGGGTTTGATGTGATCAGCTATGCGGGTAAACACAGAGAGCTCAGGTGTGGCATTTTCTCTGGTTTTGTCTGTAATGACACTGCTGGCACCTGAAAGGATCAAAGAGAATCAGGACCAAGTGCTTGGAAAGATTTAATCCTCTCAACTTTCTAAAAGCTCATGGGCATGTTAGGTGCAGCTTTCCTTACTAGGAGATATTTTACACATTTTGATGCTTATGGATCTTCCTTTGTAATCCTGATCTTAGTAACCTATATGTGCTCCAGTCAGGATACAGCTGCCATTCATAAAAAAAATGGGAATGCAGCTGAAACTGGGCAGGTAATTGAGGACCTGCAGCCTGGAGCTGAGTGTGATTCCTAAAAAACCCAAAATATGAGAAGCTGGAAATCCCTGAGATGCTTGGACTTGATTTGAGTTTGAAAGTTGCCAGGCAAGGTTGCTGCCAAACGATGGAATTTCAAACTGGGAATTTGATTTTTGATGTTAAACTTGGGAGATGTGTAAATCAATGAGCAAATTTTGCTGTGTGACTTCTTCAAAATAGTTAACTGTGGGAAAGTAGCTGCACACAATCTACCTGTCACTGGGTCAGACCCTTAATCCACCTGGATCACTGTGAGCCTCACAGGAGTCTTCTAAAATGCTGTCACTAACTTCAATAAATAAAAATAGGTTGGAAAATCCACCTGTGTCCTACATGCAGAGAGTGAGACCTCTTGTTCTGTGGCTTCCCACACCCCAAGAGATTGGGGTTGAGTTGGAGTTAGAGCCGAGAGAGAAAAAGAAAGGTGCCCAGGTGGGCAGAGAGGATGGCAAGACCTGCAGGACATCCCAGCTCTCACTCTAACACCAGTGACTTTAAATCCAAATAAATCAGAAATTCTCCATTTGGGGAGGGGGCAGATTCAGGAACAGGAACACTGTTTTGCCAAGCTGAAGTTGTCAAGGCCAGATTCTGAGCTCGTGTGAGTCTGTTTCCTTCCTTTGCTCAGGCTGGAATAAATCAGGGCTGCAAATTGAAATCTTAAAGAAGGGTTTAAAAAAAAAAGGAGAGAAAGAAAGATGAGAAGGCAGAGTTCCTTTTCTTGTAGCAACACTCTTTTTTTCTTTCTTGGTGTTATGTTATGCTTTGAATATAAACTCTAGCAATGAAATGTGAAGATAAAGATGAAAGCCAGCTATAAAATATATATTTAGACCATATTTCTTCTGGTTTTTAAGTGTACACTTGTCACAGCTCTAAGATTGTGCATGTGAAGTGGCAGAGGATTACCATTTCCTGCTGCTTAGCATGCATTGCATCTCCCTTTGCTCCTGAAGAAGCAGCTTTGGCAACCCTGCCTAAATATTCCTAAATATTGTGCTGTGGATTGTGCTCAAACGTCAGAATTTTGATTATTTGTGTGGAATTCTGGGCACTGATTATGTGAATCTCGGTGTGGAATTCTCTGCTACCTACAGAAGTATCATCAACTCTGACAGTTGTTGGTTATCTTTACGATTCTCCAGATTTATCATGTCTATTGGGGGTTGCACTGATGCTTTTCACCTTTTTACATTTTTGTATGCCTTCACTCTAAGGCCCTAGTTCAGCACCTACTAAAATAAGGATATTTTTGCCATTGAGACAAAATACCATTGGCTGGAAGAGGAAAGGAGTTTAAATTTGTTTAAAAGCCACTGAAATAATGCTGGAGATTCAAGAATACATTGGGAGCTGCAAACTGTCAGGAGGGGCAAAGACAGTCACAGATTATTATTATCCATTATTATCCAGAGTTTTGGTCTCCACACCACTTCCAGTTTTATTAGGAGCTTATCAGTAGAAATTATAGACTGACAGAATCCTGGAATGGTTGGATGGGAAGGAACACCCCAAAGTTTGTCTCACTCCTCCCCCTGCCATGGCAGGGACACCTCCCACTGTCCCAGGTGCTCCAACCTGGTCTTGGACACTTCCAGGGATCCAGGGGCAGCCACAGCTGCTCTGGGCACCCTGTGCCAGGACATGCCCACCCTCCCAGGGCAGGTCTCTGTGCTGGTTCCCATTTCCCCTCTTTGCTGCACCTCCTGCATGACTCTCCCAGGGTTTGATTCACAGCTGAGGGGCTCACTCTGTCAGATAATTACAGTAATTTCACGATTATAAGCCGCACCTTTTTCATTGAAGAATCCAGCCTACCCCAGTAGTGCAGCTAATCATCAGGTGCGGCTTATCTATGGACAAATCCCAGTGAAATGCCAACCTGGAAGTGAGAGCCGGCCGGGGAGGGCGCCTGGGGCTGCCTTTAAAGGCTTGGCTGGTCAATGAAAACTGTTTGCAACTTGAGCACCTGACACCAAACCCCGCGCTGATGTGATTCTGTTACTAACTCATTACTTCGTTACACATGGATCCTCGCTTAAAGAAAAAAAAAAATTAAAAAAAGTGTGGCTTATATTCAGGTGTGGCTTATATATGGACAAATCCCATGGTCTACCCGGATACTGGGAGGTGCGGCTTATAATCAGGTGCAGCTTATAATTGTGAAATTACTGTAATTTAGAGCTCAGTGTTTTCAAGAGCAAACCCACTCAAGTTTATTTCATAACTGGCATAGCCTTCGTGCAAGTGATAATTGTTTATATTCCCTTCAACTGAGCCTCCTGCTGTTCCTTTTCATTCGAAATAATTACCAAAGTTTAGACTTCCAGACAATTGTATTAAGGGGAATCATACAGTGCTGCTTAAACAAGGCTTTGAAGGCTGAGGACAGCTTTCATAGCTCTTTTACATGGTTGTTTTACATATCTGGAGAGAGAGAGAGGCATAACCAGAATTTATAGTGCTTTCCATATTTTTTATGACTCATGAGCATCGACTATAAGAGGCAGAGCTGTGCTCTCTGCACAAGCTGTGTCATCAGCTGGGAATGCAGCTTGGCACAGGCAGAGGAACAGCACTAATCCTCCACAACCTTCCCTGGGAGATCCTCTCCTTGAGCCTTTAATTAATAACCTGGAAGTCATTAATTTAATAGCCTGGTAAACAATCTGATATTTCTTTTGCTTTCCCTTATACCCACACTCCTGCCTTGTAGGGACACTCTGAGGAGTAATTAGTGCAGCCATGCTCTATTAGTTAATAACTCTTATGTGTTTGTTGAATTTGGAAGCAGCAGAAGTTTTGCATGGACACAATCAAGGAAGGGAGCGTGGCAACTCCTCTGGCAGGCAGGGAATTTCTGTGCCCCAGGGAGCCAAAGCAGCTCAAAGCCACCCCTCTCACCTTGTCCAAGAGGAGGAAAACATGTTCCCTCCTCCCATCCACTTCTGATTTTTTAATTCATTCATTTTTTAGAAACGTTGGCAGGTGTGTCCTGGTTCCAGGGACTTGCTGGAGCTCACACAGCAGCTCCAGGGCTGAGAAATTCCTGGAGCTGGGACCACCAATAAAAACTTTGTGCTGGTGATTGAGCGAGGAAAATTCTTTTCTCTGTCTGCACTGAATCAGTGCCCTGGTTCCAGCTAGATACACGAGGATTCATTTCCTGCCTGAGCCGCTTGGGCAAACTGGGAAGTGTTAAACAACTGGGATGCATCCCAGAAAAGTGTCCAGTTCATTTTAACGTGCTAAGTTTGCAAAGCTTTGTGGAGGGTTTGTGCTCAGGTATTACTGCAGGGTGTTTGAATGGACAGAAAATGGAGAGCTTGGTATGAACAGCCCAGCAGACAGCTCCTGCTCTCCTGGGGGTTTGCAGCCTGCCACAGGGTGAAATTCCCCTCCATGGGCTCTCATGCTGGAGGAATTCTGTCATACTTGGCCAGGGGACATCACCAGTGATATCATGGTGGGGAGCTCTGCCTCCCAGTACCAGCCCTCGTGGCCAGGGGCTCTGCAGAGGGTTTTGTTGGGACCCACCAGCTATGAGGTAGTGTCTCACATCCCAGCTCCAGCAATCCTTCAAAAGCTGATGGGGCTGAAGCAATCCACTTGAACTTGAGTTTTCAGGCTGGAACTTAAAAAAAAAAAAAAAAAAAACCAAACAAAAAAACCCCCTCAACCCTAGAAACAAACAGATTGTGCTTTCTGCAATAAAATAGGGAAAAAATATTTTGATTTTAATGACGCGGTTCAAGCTAGCGACCCTTTAATGTGGGATTAAAATCTAAACCTGAGTTCCTGCCTTATGCTGGGTTTGTAAAGTGCTTGTACTGAGGCATTTTCATATTGAATTAATTTAGCTTATACTTGGCTATTCCACGTCTCTTGCAGCAGATCTTGTGAGTGTAAGGTATGAATTTCAGGGTTGGATTAAAAGAATGCTTTGCTTTCCAGCTCTGAGCATGTGACCATCCCTTTTTACAGGCAGGAGGAGAATCCCCCTTGTTCTTAATTCCTGTTGTGGATAAGGGGTCAGACTGAGCCCTAGACTAGAGCAGCTCTCTCCCACCAAATGCCCCTGGTACCTGGAATGTGCAGCTCCTGCAAGGAGTTCTTGTGAACTTGTAACAGCAGCAAATCTTGGGGCTTTTCTCAGGACTGAAATCCTCTGAGCAGGGGAAACCTTGAGCTGCTGATATATTTTGTGCTGAAGACCCTCATTTCGGAAAGCCACAGTAAATTGAGCTGCTCTCAGTGTGTATTTTAGGGGTGAAGAAGTAAATTGAGCTGGTCAGTCCACTGAGTCCTACAGCTAACAAGCCCAGTGCCTTTGTTGTTGAGTTATAATTCTATTTCAGTATGATTTACTCAAGCCCCAGTTGATTTGCCTCTTCTATAGGAATATTTCTCATTTTTCAGAATTGTAATGAGGAGTCATAGAGGTTATATGCAGTTTAAAGCCTGATAAAAAAATAATTAGGATTGATAATAAAGCTTTTTAAAATGCAGCCGGAATAGCTTGACAACAAAAGGCTTTCAAGGTGTTGATATTTGTCTAGAAATGAAATGAGTGCCAAAAAACTCTGCCAGCTGCCTTCAAAAAGCTTGTGAAGATGAGGTAGAAATTATCTGTATCGTTTTGATATTGCAGCAGAGAGTTTGTGTTCAATTTTCATGGCGTTGAAATTGCGTGTCCCACTTGTGTGGCCTTTCCTCAAGGACACAATTCTGGAACAAAATGGAGTTTTTGGAGCCTGAATTTTGCAATTTCCAGACTCCAGAGATGGAGGGTGATGGAGCTTGGGGAGGCTAGGGGAGAAATCTTCGTGAGATGAATTTCCACTGAATATTGTGTGTGGAGGGGGCTGCTCCAGAGCCTGCAGGGCTGTGCTGGGCTTGATCAAGGGTGTGTGGGGCTGTTTCTGTCCCCATAACTGCAGTGACAATGACATGGGGCTTTTCTGCCCAGTGTCCCCATAACTGTACAGGTGACAATGGCATGGGGCTGTTCCTGTTAAGTGTCCCCAAAGCTCTGCAGTGACAATGGCATGGGGCTGTTCCTGCCTAGTGTCCCATAGCTGCAGGCGACAATGGTGTTAGCTGCTCCTGCTCTGTGTCCCCATAACTGTACAGGTGACAATAACATGGGGCTGTTCCTGCCCAGTGTCCCATAATTGTTCAGTGACAACGACACGGGGCTGTTCCTGACCAGTGTCCCCGTAACTGCAGTGACAATGGGATGGGGCTGTTCCTGCCCTGTGTCCCCAAAGCTCTGCAGTGACAATTGTGTTAGCTGTTCTGCACAGTGTCCCCGTAACTGTACAAGTGACAATGATATGGAGCTGCTCCTGCCCAGTGTCCCCACAACTCTGCAGTGACAATGACACGGGCTGTTCCTGTTCCCATAGCTCTGCAGTGACAATGACACGGGCTATTCCTGTCCCTATAACTGTGCAGTGACAATGACATGGGGCCGTTCCTGCCCTGTGTCCCCACAGCTCTGCAGTGACAATGACATGGGCTGTTCCTGTTCCCATAACTGTGCAGGTGACATTGGCATGGGGCTGCTCCTGCCCTGTGTCCCCACACTCTGCAGGTGGCACTGCCTGCCCTGAGGTGTGTTTGCTGTCACTGTCACTGCAGTTGTCCCCACTCCTGGCTCTGTCCCCGGGGCAGGAAGGGCTCCTGTCCCTGTCCGTGTCCCTGTCCCAGCCCAGGATGTGCCAAGCTCCATTCAGCCCTGTCCCTGCCCTTTGCTGCTGTGCCAACTCCAGGATGTCAATCAGCTGTTTCCTCGGAAGCTGCAGTCAGGAAATGAGGAGCTCCTCAGTCCTGCCCTCATTCCCCTGCCCTTGCTGTTTCTCCTGCCTTAGCGTCAAATTTGTTTGGCTTCTGCTCCGTGGCTTTGTTCCCCTTTCCTCCTCTGGCCCTCTCCTCCCCCAGGGTGGTTCCTTGGCAGGCTCATCTCCTTGTTTGCTCCTTCTCTCTGCACTGACCACATCCTTTGCGCAGCATTCCCTGCATTAAAATGCTCTTTTTGGGGAGAACCTGCCAAGCCCTTCCCAGGCAGCCATCCTTGTCTGCAGTGATTCCTGGAATCACAGGATGCTTTGGGTTGGAAGGGATCATAAAACTCATCCCATTCCACCCCCTGCTGTGGCCAGGGACATCTCCCACTGTCCCAGGCTGCTCCAACCTGGCCTTGAACTCTTCTAGGAATGGAGCAGCCCCAGCTCTGCCGCCTTCTGAGGTGCCAGCATTCTGCATTCTGCCTTAAAACGAAACCTATAAATAATTTTAATAGCTAGAAGAATTTTATTACCTGAGACCACCTCAACGAGCACAGGAGTAAAGATTTTTAGCCAAAGCTGCTGCCTGGGGATGTGAGGATCAGATCTTTGATATGCCCAATTTTTGTTGATTTTTTTGGTGGATGTTATTTCCTGGCACTCTTCACCCTTGGGAGCTCAGGGCGTGGATGCAATCCCATTCTGGTGCCTTCCACTGTTTCCTCCAGCTTCACCCAGTCCCTCCTCTGTGCCTGGAAGTTTCCCTGTGAGGTACAGCCTGTCCTGGGACAGAAACGCTGCTGGCAAGGGGCAGGGAGAGAAAAAACCTCTGAGATGTGAGAGCTGGGACAGCCAAGAGCCTCCCTGCCCCAAAAAAGGGCCCTGGTCCTGGCAGGGCTGAACCTGCCTTGCAAAAGCAGGTTCTGGGCATGGATCTGCTGCAGGAAAAATCAACAAGAGGAATTCTGTTCTCAAAGCCTATTCCCCTGTCAGCATTGCCCACTCCCTCCAGGAGAAAGAGTGGGATCCCTAAATTCAGTGTATCCAACAGAAAGTGCCTCTCTGGGTTTCAACAGACAGAAACGTTGTTGAAACCAGACTTTTTTTGGCATTTACTGGCATTACTAAGAAAGAGTTGGCCAGGAAAGCTGGCAGAAGGAGATGAGTTGGAGAAGCTTTAAAGATTTTTTTTTCCCCTATAAAATGAATATCCAGAAGCTGTGTAAATGTAATTTTTTCAGCTTGAAAAGTGTGTAGAAAGACACCATATACACATTTCTGACTGAAATACCATCTAAGCTGGCTGTGCCCTCCAAATTCTTTTCCTTCGATTAAAAAATATGAGAAAAAAAATAAGAAATGACAAAACAAAACAACACCTCAGGAAATCCCTAGAATGTTTATTCAGGAACAGAGCAGCCTGTTACAATCATTAGCTTGCAAAGGTATTTCTGTTATAGTCAGAGGGCAAAGTGAATTTTAACCTTTTATTGCCAAGAGATGTCATGTTTTTCATGGAGGAGCTACCGAGGTGTGGAAATCCCTGTGAATGAGTGAGTGGCAAAAAATAAAAAAACCCCAACCAAAGCCCCAAAGCACACCCTGCAGAGAGAAACCAAAATCAATTTCAATGCCCACAGTTAAACATAAAGCACTGCATTTCATTCTTTATTGAGTTTCTATTTATTACTTAATTTCTGCTTGTAAAAGGCTTCAATTGAAACAAAAAAAAGATATTTCAAAATATTTGACTCCCTTTTTGTCCTTATGAGCTCAGTGTGGAATTGCCAGCTGCTATGGGGTTTTGATTATAAAGGGGGAAAAAAGGGCTGGGTTGGTTTAAAATGTGATCTGTGGGAGTTCTCCAGAGCAGGATTTTTCTCAGGAACCCCAGAGGAGGGAGAAAAAAAAGGAGAATTCTGCTCCAGGGAGACCCAGAGTCAGGAGCACTGCTCCTCTCAGGGCAGATTTAGGAGATGGATGGAAACTGTTGGCATTTTTAAGATGGAAACCTGAATTATTTGCTTTGTGCAGTCCTACATCTCCCCTTTTATTGCCCTGTCCCTTCTCATCGATAAAAAGGGAATCAAGTTTAACCCAGGCAATGGGGCATCAATTTGATTTTTGCAGTGACCTTTTCAGACTGGAAGTGTTATTTGTGTTCCTGCTCTGGCAGGAATTTGCTGTTCTGGGGAAAAGAGGGATGTCTTGCACGTGTGGAAAAGCCACACACATGTGGTTTTGAGCAAGGGAAAAGATATTTTCAAGATTTTTAGGTCTCGAGGAATTGAAGAGGAGGAGTGGTTGCAGTGCTGAGCATGAGGATTGTCACCGCTGCAAACTTGGAGGCAATTTGAAAACATCTTGTAAATCTTGTGAGGAACATCAACTGAGATTTTATAGGGAATGATGAGCCTCTAACTCAGCCCAAGTTTAGACTTCACCTTTCTTTGATGGAGATCAACAGGGACACGAAAACACTTGAATTTAAGAATATTTTGATTATTAATATTTTGTACATTTTTACTTCTTTCAACCATGCAATTTAACCACCAAGCACCAATTTATTTTTATCAATATTATCCCACTTCCATACATCTTCTATTAACTAATTCAAAAAGAAATCTCAACATGTACAATCAAAATCAGCTCTAATTTCAGAGCCTTCGCAGAATTAGCATTTAGCAGTTTCCCTAAATCTGTGTGAGATGAAGACAACAACAGCTGGATTTGAGTAATTTCTTTTGTAGGAAGAAGCACGTTGCTGAATTTTCCTGTATTTATATCTGTGTATCTGGGTATATCTATATCTATATCTATATCTATATCTATATCTCTAAATATATATATATATATCAATATAGGTGCATATAAATAAATATATATATATGTATATAGACTACTGAATTTTCCTGCATTTGTATCATTGTAGTGTGTATATCAATATATATATATATCAATATATGTGCATATAAATATATAGATATATTTATTTTATATTATTTATTTTATATAAATATATATATATATAGACTGCTGAATTTTCCTGTATTTGTATCAATGTGGTGAGTTTATCTATCTATCTATCTATCTATATATATATATAAATATAGGTGCATATATATATATAAATATATATATAGCTGAATTTTCCTGCATTTTTATCAACGTAGTGGGTATATCTATATCTATCTGTCTCTCTATATATATCAATATATGTGCATATATATCTATATACATTGAGATCTCTATCTATACCTACACAGCTGCTCTATTCCCAACCTTATCTCAGGATTCAGCTCTCAAACCAAGGTTTGAATTTGGTTTTTTTTTGCAAAACTCTGTGAGGAAAAAGCAGCTGAAGGAGGCTAGAGCAAGATGTGGCATGGAAATCAAATGCTGAAATCAAGCAGCGGAGAGGGAGGATGCACAGCATGGAGTGAAACTCTTATCAGTGCTCTGCTTTTCTGGGCCAGGTTATTAGGGAGGAATTTCATTTAGGAGCGGAGGGTTTATCAGAGTGTCCTTGTGATGGACTCACCAATGCCAGAAACTTCATATATGGAGTGATTCTAATTTTAGGATAAGGCATTGGGGGAAAAAAAAAAAGCATAATGTAAGAGAAATAAAGGCTATTCCAAGTGTGGATATTGTCTGTGCCATCAGTGCACAGCTTAAGATTGCAGGAGGATCAGCTGCTGTGGATATTTTGGCTGATGTGGATGAAATCAGTGTCTTGTGGAGCTCCCCATTATAGGGTACAGTATTTCCTATCATTCAATTACTTTGAGGCAGGTAAAAAAAGGAGACTTTGATATTTGTGTGCAAGAGAAAAAGCATTTGAAAATTCTTCACAGCCTTATTTACTAAACAATTTAGACAAAGAGTCCAGCTTCTGTTTGAAGGCTTCAAAGGCAATGTTGGCTTGTTTTTCCAGCAAAATCTTTATCTTTCTCACTGAAAGAAAAATCAATACTACCCTGGTAACACAAAGCTGTGTCTTACCAAGGTGTATTCCTTAAGCTCAGCTTCAATTCTGACATTGGCCATCACACTCAAGCCAAATTATTTGGTAATACCACGATGTGCTTGCTTTTTCAGCAGCCATCCTGTGATTTTTATGGTTTTGCATTCTATATTTTTATATTATAAACAGATATTTCCTTGCCAAAGCAATGAGAGTTTCAAAAGTTCCTCATGAAGCACAGAGACGTTTTAATGCTCTGTTGTTTTGGTGTGCTGGCTGGCACCTGAGTGCGCGAGAAATTTATTCAGCATAAAATAAAGTCGTAGCAATTTATTGCTGTCTTTGCCTCTCCCACAGAACCATTCCTCTGCATCCCTTCGAATGCACAAATTTGCTCCTTCAATTTTAGGGAGCTTGTTTATTGATGCAATGTCACCGTCACAGCCTTGCTGCAGGGACAGGAAATAACTTGTGTTTAGCCTCAGGGAAAGTTTGTGTGTTCAAGGTGTTCTTATCTGTGAATTTTGATTTGCAAACTACAATTTGATGGAGTTGTTTGGGGGGGTGAAGCTGCTATGACTCCTTTATCAAATGCGTCGTGATATTTGGGTTTATTTTAAAACACCCTCAATGTAAAAAACAAGTGTTTGTTGTCCTAGTTTGGAGGACAGGTGTCTGTTAGGAAAGGCAGGAGCCTCTCTTTGAAATGGAGAATGGAAAACCCCTCCCTGCAAATTATTATGATTTTGAAATCAAGGGGCTTTCAGGCAAAGATATGGGAATTAGGAATAACTGTTCTTTACTAGGGAAATTAAAATAGAAATACAGTACTACAAAGAACAAAGCCCAAACCCTGCCAGAGTCAGAATCCAAGCTGACAGCCGTCAGTCAGTCAGGGTGTTGGCAGCAGTGCCATTCAATGGTGGCTGCATCCTCCTGCAGTGACAGATGTGCTTCAGTTGGAGCAGTGCTCCTGGACAAGGGGCAGTTTCCCTGCGAAGATCCAATGATGATGTGGAGAAGTCCGGTTTTCCTCTGGAGTACAGTGGAGAAAGGGCTCCCTCCATGTCCCAAAATCTCTGGTTTTATCCTGGTGAGAAACATTGGGCTCTTCCCCCTGGCTGGAGCATCTCCCCATGGGATGCAGTAATTTTATCAGTGCCACAGTGGGACTCAATGGCCATGAGCAGAAGAGAACTCCCTGCAGGAAGGATGGGTTGTGAAAAGATCAAGAACACTGCCCCAGCTGTTTTATAAAATCTGGCCATGAACAGGAGATGTCCCCTCTGGAAATAAAGAACACTGCCCCAGCTGGTTTCAATTGATGGCCCATTAACAGGAGATATCCCACGGAGATCAGGATCACTGCCCTACCTGGTCTCAATAGACGGTGATAGAATAGAGACCTTTGATCACATCCTGTATTGTAACATAAGACAGTTGTCTGAGCGGAATAATTCAGCATCTCTCAGCTCAGGAATCCCCTGGGCTGAGTGCACACAGGCCATCTCTGCTCTTCCTATCCTTCCCCTAAGTGTAACCAATTTATTCAGTCTTCGGATATTATTTTCTCATGGCCCTTGAGGAGTTGTCCGAGTTCCTCTCTGAAATTCTTCTCTTTTCTGATGATCAAGACTTCTCATTTAGGCTGGGACATGGCCCTAAAAATGCTCCTTCCCTCATCCGCTCAGGAAATCAGCACAGTGCGGGAGCCCTGCAGAGCCCTGCTCTATTTATATGCTGATGAGCCTGGAGGAAAATTTCCAGAAATGCTGGATATACTTTTAGACCTTCCAGAAGGTTCTGCCTGGCTCCTGTGCTTTAAAACCCTGAGCATGCACTGGAATTTTGGGGTACAACAGTGGCAGCCCTATCTGGGGACACTCCTGAACCTTTCCAGCAGCCTTTCTCTTTTTCTTCTGCTAAAGTGTATGACTTGGCAATATAAAAACCAGTCTGGTGCAAAATGTCAACAATATGTTATTTATAACAGCAAAGTTTTACACACTGTATAGTTGAATGTTATTTAAATATGTAAGAAGTGCAGTATTAAGGCTTTTCTTTTTTTTTTTAAAGGAGTGGTAATTCAGTAGTTTAGGTGCATATCTCAGCCAAAAGTTGGACTTCTTGCTGTCTGGAAAAACAAAAGTTAAATGGCTCCGGAGCAGAGTGGGGTGCAACTTGTTCATTCTTTGGTGGAGTCACCATCCCAGCAGGGACTGAAAAGCTGTGTGGATGTGACACTTGGGGACATGTGTGGCCTTGGAGGTGCTGGATTAAGGACTGGGCTCCATGATCTGAGAATTCTTTTCCACCCTAAAGGATTCTATGATTTTGGGGTTGATTTTCCATGGCTTTGTAATATTTCCAGATGGATGGGGGGAAACTTTTGTGCTGGCACTGCTGCAGGTGATGCTGGGGGGTGTAAGGAGTGGCTCAGATAATGACTGACAGTTCAAAATGGATTTTATTTTGTATTATCCCTGAAATTCTGTGTCACAATCCCTGTGTGACACCTGAGGCCCTTTTCCAACCTGAACCATTCCAAGGTTCAGTGATAAATAACATTGGGGGCTGGAGGATCTCACAGGGACTGGATATCCCAATATCAGCTCCTCCTTGAATAATTATGGAAGGAAAAGAGTCATTAAATAAATGAGAGCCAGAAATGGCTGGAGAAGCCTTGGCCATGGTGAGCAGCAAGGACCTGGGACTGTCAGAGTGGGGAGGAAGAGGCTGAGCAAGGTCCTTCAGGGTGGAAATGGCTGCAGGATCAGAAATAAAATGAAATAAGAGGCGGTAATTAGTCTGTGTGTCACTGTTGGATGTGCTCCTGTCCATCAGGGAAAGAATGGCCTTACAAGGCAGTGAGGAAGAGCTCAGTAATAAAGATAATGAGGAAAGGATGTGTTTACATGCAGATCAGGAGCAAGGGAGCACTGGAGTCTCAGAAAAGCCGGGGAAGGAGCTGCTAATGAGAGTGGTGTAGTTGATCCTGACATGGGGCAGGAACCTCTGAGGTCCCATAAATCACATTTCCTATGATTGGGTGCAAAATGGAAACTGTTTTCTGCTTCATGAAAATCTCCTTTTTGAACTTTGCCTTCTCGGCTTTACAAAGGATATGATTTGGAGTTTTCTTGATTTTTAAATACCTGAAACTTCACAGGGAACACTTTTCTGTTGAGGGTGAACAATCGGTGCCCCACAGCTTTTGTTTCTCTTAGAACCAGACTAAATAATACCTGTGCAACTAAAACATTAACTCCTTTTTCAGCTGGGTGAAGAAAAAGAGAATTTTTTAGCAGAAGTTCAGCCTTTTCTTCTGTTAAATTTTGGTTTTATTTCAAAGATAGACCCTGAAATTGGAGCGGTGGATAAGGATGCCACAGAGGTTGGGATATTTAATGCTTGAAGAGGTTTGGCTTAGGATGGAAACTGGCTCTGGAAGGTCTTGTGAAATTTTGTGTTGTGCTGCAGTTCTCTCCTACCTGTGCCAAGCCATTGGCTCCTGGTTTTGGGAATGGAAGCAAAAGTAGAATAAGATTACAGTAATTTCATGACTATAAGGCATGCCCTTTTGATTAAAATTTTGATTGAAACCCGGAAGTGCGCCTTATAATCCAGTGCGCCTTATATATGGACAAAGTTCGGAAATTTGCCAACCCGGAAGCGCGAGCTGCGAGCCGAGCCGTGAGGTGCGAGAGCTGTGCCAGCCACGAGAGCCGTGGCAGCCGAGGGCGGGCGGGAGTGCTGGGGCCCACGGCACGGGGAGGGCACCTGGGGCTGCGTTTAAAGGCTGCACCGATCCATGAAAAATGTTTGCAAATTGAGCAGCTGCCAGTAAACCTTGCGATCGCGCCATTCCGTTACTAATTCGTCGCTTAGTTGTGCGCAGATCCTCGCTGCAAAAAAAAAAAAGTGCGCCTTATAGTCCTGTGTGCCTTATAGTTGTGAAATTCCTGTATACAAATAATGCAAAGAGGGGAAACACTGTGAATTCAAGACAGAAGGGGTGTTGGCAACTGAGAGCTGCCCAGGAGGGTGGGTGAATAGTGTTCCCTCAGGATGGGATGCTCTGGCAGCCCAGGTTCTGCGCAGAAGGATCTTGGGTGGAGATCTGATTCCACAAAGAACAGTTGAAATAAAGTTTTTAGCTTAACCTCTCCTTGCTGCTCCTCTCAGCTGCAGGGCCCCTGCTGCTTTCCCCCAGTATTCCCAAGCTCCTGACAGGAACATTTTCCCTCACCTCTTATGGATGTGGGGTTCCAGCATGTGCTGAGCTGCAGAGCTCTGTTCCTGCTCGTTGTTTTAGGGATGCTCTGCTCCATGGGGCTAGGGTGGGAAATGGAGATGTTTCCTGAGCATTCTGCAGGATTTTCCCCCCTTCGCCACCCCTGTGCAGTCAGTTCAGAGCAGACTTCTTCCCGTTCATTTGCACTCTGAAGGTGAGAGCTGACTTTGCTTTATGCTTGTATCACGTGTTGCAAATGCCTTTGAGATGTTTCTTTCTTTGTTATCTCAAAATTCTGTGCTCTATTGATTTTTGGGTTTTCTCTAAGGGGCTGAAAATTTCAGCAGTAACCCTGAAACCAAGTGAAATAATTGATTATCTGTTTTTACCTCCTCTTCAGTTATTTACCTCATGCCCTTCGATGGATAAAGTCTGTGCTATTTCTCCATGATTTACTGTAAAGCAGATCTTTGCAGAGCTTTAATATCAATTTATATAACCTTGATCTAGGGGTTATTTTTTGAGAGCCACAGGTTTATCTAATATGTCACGGAAGAAGTTGTTCTAGAAATATTTTTTTATAGCTTACTCTTATTGAACAGATGGGTAATGTGAAGAAAAACATATTTTCTATAAGCTCAGATTGTAATTGAAAATACTTAAATTATCTCCAAGAGTAATTAGATGCCTAATGGACTCTGTAACCAATTTAGATATCTTGAAATGCGTTTTATCACTAATAGATTTTTTTTTTAATACAAGTTTTTTTCTTGTGTGGATATTCATGGTAATGGCATTTTTATCTGTGTTTTGTCTTTGCCTTTGTGGCAAGAAATATCCTGGCCATTAATACTTTAAACCTGAGGGTATCAGTCAGAACACCACATGTGGTTTTGTTCTAGGATGAGCTTTCTGAGATAAATTTACTCTGCTTTCCACGCTCCTTTGTGCCATTTTTTCCTCCAAGAATGTCACTGTATAGGTGGAGCATCTCTGGGCAAAGTCTCTTTCTAATTAAGCAGAAAAACGAGAGATGTTGCCCCCAGGTTTCAGGATAATTTACTTTACTAGGAAATCTTTGGATCCTTCTTTCTCTTCGGGCACATTCCAGGATATAAAAATGATTAATGTGTCTTGGAAGTACAGCTTTGGGAAGTTTGTCAAGTTATCTTGAGTAGCCCAAGAGTGGGGTGAAATCGCCCTCTCCATTAGCTTAAAAAATATTAATATTTTATCTGCCCTTGTATAAATCATTCATCATCTTCACAAGATCATCAGAGACAAATTGTGGCTTGAAAGAGTGGGAATCAGACCCTGACTGCTCACTCCTGCTCTGCATTCCAGGAGGGAACAGGGATCCAGAAGCAAATAACAAATAACAAATTTGCAATAACAAATTAGCGCAGGAGATTTAATCAGAGCCACAAAACGGGGAAAGATGTTGAGGGAGAGGGAAGCCTGAGCTCAGAGATCTTGGCACAGGCCTGGAAGTGTGTGGTGGAGGGGAGAGGGAGGCTCTGAAAGTGAAGAACAGCATATAAATTATGCCAAATAAATTAAGTGATTCAAGCATTAATCTAGCCAACCCTCCGAGTTCATTCAGAGAGGCAAAACATCTATCATTGCTTCTCTGGAGACTGTAGCATTGTTGAGAATTCAGTTTAGCCAGGACATGGAGACCAGCCCTTGCATTCAAAAAAAAATTCTTAATTTTCTCATTGTCTGAAACTGATTGTATCTTTTTGCCTTTCAGTGAATTTCACTTAGTTGCAATTACTTTGGCTTCAAAAATCTTGAAATCGAATGAATTAATGAAAATGGAAAATCAGAACTCTTTCCTAATTAAGAACTGAGCTTTTCAAGGAAAATGAAAGGATTTAATTTAGAGGGAGATGTTTGGACAGCATGAAATGTGGCTTGAAGGAGATACATGTGCATTCAATAGAACTCACTGAGCCCAGCCAGATTCGTATTGACGGGAAACAAAAAGCATCTGAAATCCTCTTTCGGTGATAGAAAAATTTATGGGCTTTCTTGAAGACCTCTGAGTTGACTTTCGGTTCAGGGAAATGGGTGGCCACCTCTGTGTCTCAGTGGACACAATTCCTACTGAATTCCTCATTATTTCTCTCTGTGGCAGTTTGCTGAACCTCCAGAATGGGATTTTGGGGTTGATTTTCCAGGGCTTTGTGACCTTCCCAGATGGATGGGGGGAAACTTTTGTGCTGGCACTGCTGCAGGTGACACTGAGGGGTGTAAGGAGTGGCTCAGACAGTGACTGACAGTTCAGAATGGATTTTATTTTGTGTTATCCCTGAAATCCCATTCTGTGTCACAATCCCCGTGTGACACCTGGGGCTGCTTGTGCCCTCCCCTGGCAGCTCCCACGGGGAGGAACCTGAGCAGGTAGGACCTGGAGGACAGGACATTTCTTCTCCTTGGAAATTTAGCAGTAATTATATCATCATTCTCCTCCCCCCCAGTGCACAGCACAGCCCACAAGTGATGGCTGCAATAATTCCACATGTGGAAGGGGAGATCTTTCTAAGGAGGGCCAGGTCTAGCTCAGCTCCAGCTCTGTTATAAAACTGTGGATGTGTGGTGGGAAAAAGCAGAGTTATCAACTGGGAATACCCTCAGCAAGCATGGTGGTTCAGAGGGAGTGAGGCACAGAAAATGTAATTACACTGGGTAAATGAATGAAGGAATGGCTGATGAAGCCTTTGGATGGTCCAGGCTTGGCCTTGGCTTTTTGAGCACACGGGGAGAATGTGCTGTTTTAATCAAACTTCTGGTAAAAGGAGATCACAGCCCCCAGTGTCCCGACAAAGAGGAGGAATTTCACTTTTCCAGATTGGAACAACCCAAATGGGATCCACTAAATTTGCACTGCACAGTGCTCAAAGAAGCCCACGTACATTTCAAATTGGCAAATACCAGCAGCTGCTCAGTCCCATTGTAATTACCCAAATTGCCAAGGACCGTCTGCAGCGAGCTCTGTTCCATAACTAAGGCAACCCAGCCCCAGCGCAATTGCTTCCTGCCTGCCAGCACTATTAAGTCGTGTTTTGTGACAATTTTCTCCAGCCCAGGCATGTTTGTTTTCTTTGCACAGCCTTGCACCAAGCATTGTTTAAGCAGCACATAATGGATTCCAAGCAAGAGGTGCTCTCTGCTCCCATCTGCTTGATAGCACAGCGAGCAGTTGTGATTCATACGTGCAGTGTAAATACTGGGTAATGACTGTGCCTTCACTTGGAGCCAATTCCAGGTTGTTTCATTCCTGAGCCAGCTTCTGGGCTGGTTTTGAGGCAGGGAAAAAAAAAAATTCTGAACAGAGGCTTGAAACTGTCAGTTGTTAAATATTTCTCTGATAGAGTGACCCATCTTGGGGCAGAGGTGACAGTAAAAGCTGCCACGAGCAGGAGCCTCTCAAATCTCTGTGGCTGTGTGGTGTGTGTTGGTTTTTCTGAGTATAAGGACACCCAGACACTGCCACAGAAACTATCAGGGTATTTCCATTTTAAGCTTTTGGGGCAACATCCCTGGAAGTGTCCAAGGCCAGGCTGGACAGGGCTTGGAGGAGCCTGGGACAGTGGAAGGTGTCCCTGCCCATGGCAGGAGGTGACACTGGATGGGCTTTAAGGTCCTTCATCACCCAACCCAAGCTGGGATTCTGTGAATACAATAAGGAAAGGAAATATAGGGGAGGATTCAATTTTTAGCCTATTTTTTTAGCCAGACTCTTGGACAAGTTTTTCGTTTTTCTTTTTTTTTCTGCTATTAAAAAGCTCTTTATATTTCCACGTCTTCCAAAAATTCTGATCTGTGTTGGTGGAATCAATCAACCACCTGGCCACCCCCTCAGGGTGTCAGAGGACAGGCAGGGTCCAGCCTTTCTGGCCAGTTTAGGGGAGGGGAGGGGAGGGGAGGGGAGGGGAAGGGAGGGGATGGGATGGGATGGGATGGGATGGGATGGGATGGGATGGGATGGGATGGGATGGGATGGGATGGGATGGGATGGCAAACACACCCTTCCATCAGGCTGGGATTCAGCAGCTCTGCTGCTCTTGAGCTGCTTCCAAGCTGAGATCCTGCTGCTGGGCTGGGTGGGAAGTCCTGCACTCCACAGAATCTGGATGAGCAAATTTGAGGATCTTGGATGGATATGTGGAAGCAGCCCTTGACAGAGATGATGTGTTTGGGATGCACTCACATACAAATGAGGGCTGGCTAAAAGCACACATATTTTATTATTATTTTTACTGCTTGTTCTTACTAGAAAATTGAGTTCACACGTTGGTGCAGTCATTTCCATTCAGTCAAAACCACATGCTGTTGCATTTTCCTTTCTTCCCTTTTTTTGTGAATCCAAGGAATGCCCTGCCCCCAGATGCAGAGCACCAGGCACTCAGGGAAGGGCAATAAATGCACACCAGAGGCTACTTTGGGCTGCTTTGCAGCCACCCTGTGTAGGTGACTGTAGGAAGTGACAGTGGGCAGGACGGTGGGGACAGACGGAGAGATCTCTAAAGCCAGGACTTGGAACTTGTGGTTTATTGCAAAGGGTGTGAGTGACGGGATCCTGCCTGGAGCTGCCAGCACAGCTCAGAGCAGGGCAGAAAGAGAGTAAGAGAAAGAGGTAAGAAGGAGGGCTGCGAGAATGGTAAAAGAAAGAACTAAGAGAGAGAGATCAGAGGGTTAAGAGAAAGAACTAAGAGCATGATGTTCCCATTACAATACAATGAATCTTCTGTGTTGAATATTCGAATTTCCACTACCCAATCTAATAGAAGATACAAACCCTACAGCATTTACATAGAGCCTGTAAGAATCAATACATTCCCATACTGTGTTACACTTTAAACCCTAAAACTCCTCTTTGGACCCTTCTGCCAAGCTAGGGTCTGCTCTGACCCTTGGACCTGTCTGCAAGCAGAGGGAATTGTTCAATCAAGAAGGGATTACAGTAATTTCACGACTATAAGGCGCATCATTTTGAATAAAATTTTGATCAAAACCCGGATGTGCTCCTTATAATCCGGTGCGCCTTATATATGGACAAAGTTTGGGAATTTGCCAAGCCGGAAGTGTGAGCCCACGGCAGCCCCGAGCCGAGCCTGCGTTTAAAGGCTGCGCTGATCCGTGAAAAATGTTTGCAAACTGAGCAGCTGCCAGTAAACCCCGCGATGGCACCATTCCATTACTAATTCATTACTTTGTTGCGCGCGGATCCTCGCTGCAAAAAAAAAGTGCGCCTTATAGTCCGATGCGCCTTATAGTCATGAAATTCCTGTACTTTCAGCTGGCCATTCTATTGTTTTCTAGTTATTTAGTAACTAAGGTTTGGTATCTCAAAGATGGCTTTCATTTCAATCTCGCTTATGGTTTCCATATTCTCAAAATCTTTTGCCAGGCAATCATATTGATAAGGTTTTCCTGATTCATCCTTCCCAACAGCCCTGCTCAAAGGTTCAGGAAAGGCTCTTGTGCCTCCCCTGGCTGCTTAATGCTCCAGCTCCTATCCCTGTCCCAACCCACATCCCGAGCTGGAGAATCCCAGAGCTCTCTCCCCATCAGCTCTTTCAAAGTGTTGGCAGCACCAGCTCCCCTTTTTCATCATTCACACGTTTGTTCTCTCAGAGCTTGTTTTTGAAAATCTTTCAAAGATTTGTTTTTTCTTTCTTTTTTTGTTGCAAGGTTTGTCCTGAAAAGGGAATATTGATTTTGACCTGTTTTTAACCGATATAGTTCAGAGGATAATTGGAGAGCTGCTGTAAAAACCAAGGCTGCCCTATTTACACTGCTTAGATAAAATTAAAAGGAAAGAATTTATTTTACTTTGTTTCTTAAAGTATAAAGCTGAAAATTTTCTGCTAATCCCTTTTTAGCTGGTTAAAGGCACCTAAATACATTTCAGTGTGACCTCAGTGCTTGATAATGAAAATATGGTGTAAAGGTTGAATTCAGGTTTTATGCCTGACTTTTTATTGATACTGAATAAATTCACAACATAACTCAGCCTGACAAGGTGCAGATTTCTTTCAAACATCAAACCAGTTATTTTGGATCTGCTCCTGAAGTATTTGCTGCTCACTGTTGTGACATTTTGAACATGTTTTAGCCTGGTTATCCTTTGATTTTTAAGAAAATGTAAATCAGGAATAGCTCACAGAAAGGATGTAGCTGAGTTGTAAGCATGTTTTCCCTTTGCAGGAGCAGTCATTAGCTTTGTGTTCCTGCGTGGAAAGCAGGAAATGGGGAGCTGGAGCTGTGTCATTTTATTGATTTTGGTCTGGCACAATGAACTTCTCAGTTTCCTCTTTCTTCAGCCTTGTTTGCTTGGATTTTTAACTCTGGATAGGGATCCTGGACACCAATAGCGAGCAAGGAGCTGGGAATTTAAACGGAGATTCCCAGGAATTTCAGCAGATGCTGCCAAAATCCTGATGGGCAGAGGCTGGCACAGAAATAATGAGATTTTTCATTTTAATTGAAAGTCGTTCAAGCTTATGAAGAGAAGTTTCCCAAATTAGGGTCATTCCCATGTTTCTATTTTGTTTGCATCCCATGAGCTACATGGTGGGGATTTCTGTCAGCTGGTGGAAAATTTTCGTGTTCGTTGCAGGGGGATTGGACTGGGTGATTTTCAAAATTTCCTTCCCACTGAAACCATTCCATGATTCCTGCAAGGAAGCCAGGGAAGGAGCAGAAAATTTGCTTTAGGACATTATCTGGGTTCTGCTACATGGTGTGGAGCAGAAGGTTTTTTAAAAATATATAAATTATATATATCAAAATCTTCCATAGATTTCTAATACAGCAGGAAAAGGAGAGGGTGGAAAAGCCTGATTATCTCCAAGCAGCAGCTGCAATTTGCTATATGAGTTAAGAAAAAGAGAACAAAAATTTAAAAAAAGCAAACAAATGTAGCTACTGTGTCTTCCAGACAGAGGAATCTTGCATCTCTCTCTGAAGAAACAAAAATCTGACCATCCTGCTTTCAAATAATCACTTTTAAATAAACCTGGGGACAAAATTGGAAGTTCTTTGGTTTCCCACATTATTGACTGGCTCAGCCAATTTGTTAAGGGCTTGGGAGTCTTTGCAAAGTCATTAAAGAAACTAAAAAACAATTGCAAAAGGCCCTGTTCTTTAGCTGGTGCTCATTATAAGCAGCATCCTTCTCATCTGAGAGCAGGCAAAGCTCTCAGAATTTGCTGAATTCACAGCTGAATTTGCTGCCCCCAGGAACCTGCAAAACCATAAGAATTAAATGTTTATGCTTTTCATGTCCTGCACATGAAATATTACTTGGTCTTGGAGGTGTTTGCAGAAAACATTGCACTTGGTGTTCACTTCTAAAGTGAAGTCAAAAGAAAAGCAGGAAATATTTCTAGATTTAAAAGCATTGCATACAATGTACAGAATTTGTTGCAGTTTGAAATTATCTTAAATGTATTTATTTGGTAGAAAGCTTGCATTTGTTGGCTTGAGCTCCAATTTCCATTTTAAGATTCCCTAAGTGACTTTATTTCTTAGAGATTTCCCAGCTTCTCCGTTTTGGTGTTTTATAGATAGTAAAGGAATAGCATCAGCCCAAAGATCTGATACTGTAAATACACCTTTTAGCGCTAATGCAAAATGTCAGTGTGTGATAAATGAGGCAAATAAAAGGTATTTTCATATAGATAGCAAAAAAATGGCATGGAATTTTTTCCCTGCTGGTAATAATGGACTTTTTCCCCAGTTATGCAGTTTCTAATTCCTGGTGTTAACTCTTCTGGTACAAGAAAAAACAAACTTGTGTGTGGGATGTATAAAAACCAAATGTGTGTGTGTGCCTGATTAATCCCAATGGTCATTAATTTCCAGAGCCATGCTTAGGAGTTAAGAAACTCATGACTATTATTTTTTGTGC
>VRYO01002114.1:6605912-6629314 GCA_009812075.1 Sialia sialis | reverse complement strand
ATGGCGCCATTCCGTTACTGATCCGTTACTTTTTTGAGCGCGGATACTCGCTGAAAAAAAAAGTGCGCCTTATAGTCCGGTGCGCCTTATAGTTGTGAAATTACTGTACATCCCAGCCAGGAATTCTTCCCAAAATCCCATCCAGCTCTCTGGCAGTGCGAGCCATTCTCTGTGCCCTGTCCCTCCATCCCTTGTCCCCAGTCCCTCTCCAGCTCTCCTGGAGCCCTTTTAGGTCCTGGAAGGGCTCTGAGCTCTCCCTGGAGTTTCTCCTCTCCAGATGAACATTCTCAGCTCTCCCAGCCCATCCCAGGGCAGAGGGGCTCCTTCTCCCCCATCACCTTTGTGATCTCCTTTGGACCTTCTCCAGCATCTCCACATCCTTCCCCAGAGCTGCTCCAGGCCCTGTTCTGACAGCAAACGTCAGTGTCTTTAGCACAGTTTAAAACTGTGCATGGAAAAATGCTCCCAAACACCCCTGGGTAGAATCCTTTGTCTATCAAATCATTGAATCTTGATGTCGTTCTCTGCCTTCAAACTCAGGCCCAGGCAGCTAATTATGAAATGTGACACTCTGTCTTTTTTTATTTAGCTCCCTGTGGAATGTCAGGAGCCACGTTGCATACAGCTAATTACAAGCCATAATTCTGCTCATAATTATTTTTTTTTCTTTCTATCTTAAAATGTTTACCCATTCCAGCACTGCAAGGGCCTGGGTCACCTTGGCCATGGGCAGGGCTGATTTTAGCAAAGTTAAAACCAGCTCTGTAGGGCCTGGAAACCACTTTGGTGGATTAAACAAACCTGCCTATTTCAGTCTGGCCCTGTCAGGATATAATTTAAAACTTTGAAACCAGAGAAGCAAAATGACCCCTTTTGGTCTCATTTCTTGTGCTGATCTCTGTCTTCAGACAGTGGATTTAGACACTGGATAGCCGAAAATGCATTTGTGTTTCCAAACCAATTAATGCTGCTGGTTTGAGTTCATTTTCCTCTTTTCCTTATCTGTAGATATTTCCCTTTATTTCTATGATGTAATTGCTAGAATTTATTTAAAGTTGTGTGTGCTGATCTAACCCATGTCTCCCAATCCAATCCAATCCAATCCAATCCAATCCAATCCAATCCTTTCTAGAGAGGGAGCTGCAAAGACAGATGTGTTAGGACTCTCCATTCCATCAGTTTTCTGCTCTTCAAATGGAATAAGAAATGATTTGGAATCTTGCCTCCCAATCCCAGCAGGGAAAGCTCAGAGCCCTGCAGTGGGATCACAGCCCAAAGCAAAAATTAAGATTTTACTCAGTGACAACTCCTTTGCATTCAAATTTCAGATTGGATATCCCACCAAGGTGAACAAATCTCTAAATGTACCTTCTCCACAAGAATTTCAGGAATAAAAATGGATTATTTTAAGACTAGATATCATTATTAGATAGCATTCCCAATGTCCACAAGAATTTCAGGAATAAAAATGTGTTATCTTGAGGCTAGATATCATTATTATCAGACATTATTCCCAACATCATCCCCATGTTCACAGGGAAGCCCTGAATCCCTAAACTATCCTTTCTTTTCTCTTTCCCAATGAAGATCAATGTGATTTAAAAAGGAAAAATCAATGTAGTACTTAAAAAATATGTACTAGTTATAGTAGTTTTGCTGCAGAACTTTTCTGACTCAGAAATAGGCTGCTGTCCCTTCATCCTCTAGTTAATAAAGTACTGATTTATTAATTTTTTAATCTGCTTTATCAGAGAGAATTCTTGGTTTACCTTGACTTAATGTTTCACTAATTTCCTTCAGAATATTGAATTTTACTGACATCAATTCCAACCAAAACCCCTCAGCTCCAAGCAAGAAAGAAGCAAATTAAGAGGGGAAATGGTTTTGTGGGTTTTTTGATTCAATTTGATGCAGATTTTGGATGTAAATCCTCTAAGTAAGAGAGGAAAGTTATGGAGATTCCTACTTGAACCATCCTGAAGTTTGGCCTCTTAGGAGATCAGGGAAAAGCTTGTGTGCACTGATGAAATCTTCCCTTACACCACAAAAAAAAAATCACCAAAAAGGAAAACAGCAAACTGCAGTTTTAGGAGAGAAGTAGAAAACTTGAGTCTGTGGAGAAAAGAAAGTAAAAAAAAAAAATCATTATGGTTTAAATAACGCCACTCTCATCAGGTCCACTTTGCTTCCACAGTCAGTGATTTTAAAGGGATCAATGTGGGAATAAGTGGTGGCAACAGAAATTATTTTAGTGGTTCTTTAGGAAGACTTACAACAAGTGGCTCTTTCGCAAACGTTCTGAGCAGCAGGCTCTGTACCCCCCACAAGGTGCATTGTTGATTATTCTCTGTAGAAAATATAAAGCAGTCCTGTAATATCTTTATTTATAGTCACTCCCATTTCATCCTGCGACTCAGTTTTGAAAATATTGATTGTAAAGGGAGGGTATCACAGTGTTTCATGGGATTTAAAAGGAACTTTTAAGGGTTTGTGGCAGAAATGTGCAAAAACTTTAGGGAGTGCGCCACAGCCACTGCAAGAAAAAACTAAAAGAAAAAAAAAAGCCCTAACAAATAAAAAATCTGAATTAATTTCACAGGAGTGTGGATTAAAAAAAAGGAGGAAAAACCAAAACACAGTCCTCAAATGCACTTTCTAAAAGCGACTCATTTTTCTTTTCCATTCGAAATTTATAATTTCGAGTGTTTCTGTTTGTAGTCCCCCTAACACAGCAGTGGGTAATTTTTGCTGTATTTGTGCTCATGAGTTCAGTCAGACTAAGAAGAAATATAGTCCCATCTCCTCCCAGATGGAAAAGAAGGAAATGAGACATTTGTTAGAAAGAAAAATCGATGGTGAAGCAAGATCCTGAACCTGGGTTTTGTGCAAAGCAACACTGCATCCATAACTGGGATGACTGTGCTCCATGAGAAGTGGTTCCAGCTTTAGGAATTCTCTGAGAGATGATTTTGTCTTGTAACAGCCTGTTCTATTCTGCAGCTGCTTTTTTAACTTTGCAACTTTACCAACATCCATTGACTGTCAAATAAGTACCACTGTGAACTCATGAATAAACATAGTTGTCATTTCCATATTAAGAGGGTCTTCAGCTCAAAAGAATCCTTTTGTGCCACTGCAATATCTTAATTATTTACTGTGTTCTATTGTAATTAATTGTGGTTTTCTCTCTCCAAACTCCATATTCTGTAGATCTCATGGGTTTTGGAAGCAATGCACTAATATTAAAGTCATAATCAACACTGCTTCTAAATATTCATGCCAATAAATGACTCCCATGTGTTTGCTGAGTGCCAAGGATAGTCTGAAGCATTTATTTAGCATTCTAGTGGGATCTGGTTTCTGCAGAGTTCACAGAGATGCAGAATTTCAATGCTGTTGCTGAGAAAGCACGTTTGGCTTTGCACGAGCAGGACACTTTGGACACAGCTTCTCACTCCCAGCCTGGCCTCAACAAAGCCTTGGGAGCACTGGGGACTTCTCAGCTCTTTTTCATATTTGTTTAGTCTATGACAGCTTCCCAATAATTTCAGTTTTTAATAAACATCTCTAATTTCTCAAACCATTTGAACATCTCTGCATTCCAAGGGCGGGGATGCTCTGTCTGTCCCAGAGGCTCCACTGGGGCTCTGCTGTAGCAATCACAAACCCAGACACATGTCTCAATAAATCAATTAGAACCCTAAAACCATTCTTGCTGCAATTGGCTGACACAAATCTCCAGAAAAGCCTCTTGAGTGTGTGGGGAACAGCTGATTTATGGAGCTACTGTTGGAATTTCAAACAAGGAAACGCTGTCACGCAGTCCAGTGAGTTTGTTTAATGAAATGTAAGTTCAATGTAAACGGTTTTTAAATAAATGTGAGCTGAGTCTTCTGGATCAAGAGTAGCCAGCACATTGCAATCTCTGCTTTCTCCTTGGAGAGCAGTTTCCAGAGCCTGGGTAGGTGCATTACCCATCCCTGCAAGGTTTTAGGCCTCCACTGCTCCAGATCCTCTCTCACAGCTCACCCAAAAAATTATTTGGTTTACCTTTGGGTGCTTGAGATGAAAAGGAATTTGGTTTTTATAATCAGGGGAAAGGCAGTATGGAGATTGCACGCAGTCATGATGGTGTTGGAAAATGCAGTCCAGATGTCCTGATCCATGCTGGGGTGCAACTGGGATTTCTGTGGCCTCTGCTGCTCATGTCTTGTTTAGAAAGTTCTCTTGAATACTTGTATGTGCATAAATACTTCATCTGTTGTTGTCACAGAGATTCTTGATAATACTGTTGACCACATTTTTATTGATATTTCACATTTTTTGCACTTAACAATCCTTATGCATCCCTTTCAACTCAGGATATTCTACGACCTTCATTGCTGCAACACCTTTTCTTCTTTCTTCTAAGATGAAACTTAATTTTGCCTTATGAAAAGCTTGAAATGCATCTTAAATTTTGAAGTGCATCTTAAAAATTTGAAATAGGTCTTGGATATTGGGAAGGAATTGTTCCCTGGAGGGTGGGCCTGGCACAGGGTGCCTAGGGAAGCTGTGGCTGCCCCTGGATCCTGGAAGTGTCCAAGGCCAGGTTGGACAGGACTGGGAGCAGCCTGGACAGTGGAAGTTGTCCCTACCATGGGAACTAAATGGTTCTCAAAACCTTTTTTGTGCCAAATCTTCCTTTGATTCCATGCTGTGTCCATTTCCCTGGCAGGGCTGGGTGCAGGATGATGGGCTCTGGGTTTGGACTCAACCAACTCTGTTTTCTTTTTCCAGAACCACCCAGCACTGCTGCAGTTTGTAATTCAAGCTGAAAATAAACATCTGGTCATTGAGCTGGAGAGGAATGAGTGAGTACCCTGCTGCATGGTCACTTTGAACTCTTGGAGGAGGGTTATAATTTTAAAATTGATGGTTTAAAATTAACCTGGGGCCAGCTTTGCTACTGGTCCCCTGGAAAGAGTCCCCTGACAAGAGAGTTTTGTTCCAGTTTGGACTATGGGTATTTGAGCATTGCTGATAGAGCAAGAATCTCTATGGTTGTGTGCATTTATGTGGGGCTGAAAATGGACATGTTGCCTCTCAGGGTTTTCCTGTGTATTTCTTTTGGATTTGTCCTCCTTTCCTGTGGTAAGGCCTTTTATTTATAGTAATCTGGAATACCCTACAGTCTCTGGAATTTTTTTGGGAGGAATCATCCCTCCTAATGCTGTGTGCACCCATGGTCTGCTCCACCCAGTGTCCATCAGGGGAGATGAGTCAGGAATTCAGGATTAACTCCTGCTGGAATGGTAAATGGAGCTCTCAGGGTTTGCTGACAAGGGGCTGATGATGGGGTGGTTGTGCTGCTCATGCAGCCCAGGATCATGCTGTGCTTGAGCCTGTGTTTGTGTGCATCTTTTCCCATGTGTTCTTGGCAAATCCTGCTCATGTCCATGAGATTTCAGAGGGTTCAAGGCCTGCTGTAGATGTGGTCCCATGGGCAGAGTTGTTAAAGGGACACAAAACCACACAGGAATGAAATCACTGCTCTGCAAGCCCATGACAAATGGAAAAACTCATCAAAATCTTTCTCTGCCCCTGCAAGTTTCCGTTGTCCTCTAAGAGAATCTCAGGGATATGTGGTGGGAATCCGGATCAGGACAACTGTGTGCTGCTTGTCAGAGGCAAACCAAAGATCACTCTCAACCCAGGGAAAGCTTTTTACAACAGTTCCCAAGGATCTGTGAGCTCTGTAGGTTCCCCTGCTGGGGAACCAAAGCCACAGAGGTATTTTTTTCCAGTTTCACAGAGAGAGCGTGGAAGTGAGCGATGCAGTTTGATGTGTTAGGAGGAAGGAATGTGCCTGTGAAAGCAAATGTCCAGGGAGGCTGGGGACATCCTGCCCCAGGCTGGGGATGAAAACATCAATGGAAAACCATGGGGCACCTCTTTAGTCCTCTGGGGTGAAACAACTCAAGATGTTTTTTATTCCCAGTCATTTGGATGAACCCCAACGTTACCCAGCTGTGATGGATTCCAGTTCACTTTATTATTCCCCATCAAGGCCAAATATTGAGCTTCTTTTATATTATTTTTAGTGCCCCTTAGCTGTTGAAAACATGTCCTTGAAGGGTGTGCAGATCCCCCATGAACAGGTTGCTGTCTTCCAGTAACTGGAGGAGAATTTAATTCCTTTAGCAAACAGGGATTTCACTTTATAGTCTCTTAATCTTTGTCGGAGGGTGTGCCTTCCTGCAGGAATGGGAAGTATGCAGCAATTGAGGAAACTATTTACATTCCATGTCAGCGATTAAAAGAACATAAAAACATAAAAAAACATAAAACTGCTAATACAGGCTTTGCTGAACATACCAAACTCTCTTGTACCTGTAATAAAGTCAGATTTAGAAGATTTTAAGATGCAATCTCCACCTCTTTTAGAAGCAGGACAGGAAAGTGCAATAAATTACCTCTGTGGGTGTCAGTCTGACTGAGTGGATTTGGAAATGTTGAGATCTGCTCTTTAAGAAAGGCATTTATCAATGATTATTTTTCAGCTGGGGTAAACTGGGATTATTATTTTAGTTTGGTTGGGGTGTCCAGCTGAAGTTTAGCATTCTGGGAGAGCTGTGGGTGGTGTTGACAACGCGAGGTTCCTCATCCCAGCAGGAACCTGGAATGCTGTGGAATGGGACAAACAGCCCTGCATGGGTTTGGCACTTGCAGCACACCAGGCACTCCACAGGTCCCAAAACACAGGAAAAAATGGTCATGCTCTTGCAAAATCACTTTGCTCTTTTCTCCAGGATTTCTGACTTTGATTTTCCTAGGAGATTTTGGTCTGGGTGTTGCAAGTCCATGCAGAGGTTTTCCCAGCGTGTGCATGTGTGGGTCAGCTTTTGTTTCTGTAAATCACACCAGGCACTGCTCTGCAGGGCTGGGCTGTGCTTGCCAGGGAAAACCATCCCAAGCTCTTTGTGCCTGTCTGTGGAAGCTGTGGTTGTGTTCCTGCTGCCTGTTGGGTTTGGTGTCACTGGCACAGGGGGGAGCACCAGCATCCTGCTGCTTCCAGGGGCTCTGTGGGGACATGGAGTGGGAAATAATGCCCGGGAGAGAAATGGGAGCCTGCATTTCTGCAGGGCAAACATCTGATGGCAGCAGGCCAGGCTGGACCCGTGGGTTCTGCACTCCAGAGGTGGGAAAAGTTCACCAAAATCCTGGGGAAGGGAGCAGTGGTCCCATCCTGCTGCCTGGGAATCTCCAGGGATTGCAGATAAGCCCCTCTGTCTGATGTTGATGTGGAACATGGAGCTCAAATGCTTGCCTACCTGCTGCAGGTAGGAGTGGAGAGAGAAACACAAACAGCTTGTCTGGAGTGAAAAGTGGCAGCACACGAAGCTCTGAGACGTGTGCTGTTATCTTTCTGTGGTTTCATGTAAAGCTTGGTGGAGGTGGAGGTGCATGGGACCCCCAAATTACATAATTTCTGCATTGGATCATGCAAAAAACAACCTGGATGTGATTTCCCATGGTTGGGAGGAACAGCTGCTTCGAGTAGTCTTGACATTAAACTCCATTTCTTGAAAACCTTAGAGATTTTTCCAAACCTTGAGTTCTATTTCAAAACATGATTCAGATGCGTTAGGCAGCCCCAAGTGGGGAGCAAGTGTGAAGCCATCTGTTATCTGTGGAAATATTGCATGTCAGTTTGGTGTTTTCTGATATTTAGACTCATCAAAATGTGCTCATATGTGCTGGGCAAGATGTTCTGAGCGACTTCTGGAAGAGTTACTGATACCTGACTTGGCAGCCTGGGGCTTGAAATCTCAATGGCTTGCAGCTGTTGAGATTACTTTTGTGGATATTCATTAAATACTTTGGTGATTAATTTCCAGGCACTGCCCATTTGTAATTGCAACCCCAAAATTATTTGTGGTGGATTCAATTTGTCCCAGGCAGGCGAGCTCATGTTGCAAGTACATTCCTTACCATGATTTAGCTGCAAAAGATGATTGCACTCTTGAGAACCTTCAGCTCTGTAGTACCTTAAATGTTTTAGAAACACTTGTCATATGGAGAGATTTCCAGAATCAGCAAAGCATCCATCAGCTGCAAAATAAAGCACTTTCTGGAGCAGCTGACTGGGCTGGGGTGCATTACATCAGTAATACTGATTTTCTGCTGGCGTGCAAGGGACAGAAATGGATGCACTCAGAAATGCCCTGGGAGCTGATTGTGGGTCCGAGAGGGAAGCAGCAGTGAAACAGAGCCCCTCTGAGATAAATCTGAGCTGGAGAGGGAACAGGCTGTGGCTGCTGGCTGGAGAGGGTTTGCACTCTGTCAGGGCTGGGTCTGCACACAGCACAGCTCCTCGGTATTCTTTTAACTTTGAACATGTGGGGGATCCAGGTAGAGTCGGAGGAATTACCGATTTTCAGAATGAATTTCATGCCGACATGATCTGCTGACAAAGGTCATCTTTGTGAAAGTCAGAGAAATGTAACTCTGAGCAGGTGCTGGGGAGCTCCAGCCCTGACTCCTGTGTGTACCTGAGGCTGGGGATGTCACAGAGGGATGAAAAGCTGAGATAAGCTGAGGCCATGTGAGGGTGACTATGGAGGGGGGATGGCTTGGTCCCTGAACACATCAAAACATCCCAGGTGTGTCCTGGATGTTTCCTGCTGCCAGGATCTCACTGTCCAGCTTTGCAGAGGGGCACTGAGGGTGACATCAGTGTGGCTGTGGCTGGTGGCCACTGGCAGTGTCCAATGGAACATGGAAATGGAAAGAAAAAGCTGGAATATTTTAGAGGAGCTGAGTTCACTCTTCATTTCCTCATCATTTTATGCTCCTTTTTGTCAGGTTTATAGCCCAGCCTTAACAAAGCAATATAAAAAAGGCAATATATGAGGTTACATTGCTGCTTTTTATTCCCTCTGTAAAAATTCTTCAATTTTATCAGGAGACTAAATCCACCTCAGGCCATGGGATAAGCCTCCATCTTATCCTATAAATCCCTCAGCATCCCAGAGATCTCCAGAGGTTTAGCTCATCTCTGATTGTCCCCCTTGCACATTTTCCACTTCTTCATGGAGACACAGTGCCCAGGATGGGTTGGGATGCAATGGCTCAGGACTGGAGGTCACTCTGAAAGCTTTTCCCCAGGACTGAGGAGGCTCCACAGAATTCCCTAGGCTGGAAATCAGGCAGTAGCCATGTTCATGCACAGTGACCAGTTCCAGTGAGGCCCCAGAGTTCATCAATATTTTGTTTTTCTCTTTTTGATTAAAAGAAAAGAAGTTGCTCTCTCCACTTTTCTGCCTGACCTCCCTGAATGGGAACACTGATTGGTGTGCAAGGGACGTTGGAGCTGGATTAATTTATCAGGGAAACAACCCATTCCCAGAGCCAAAGAAAATAGCTGGCAGGATTTGTTAATGAACTGACAAGCTTCTATAGAATCAATGGCCTGAAATACAGAGAGAGAAACAAATCTAAACAAACAAACCCCAAACAGAGAGCTGTCAGAACATACTTGCTATTATAGTTCTGTGCTGTGTCTTAGCCAAAAAACTGTGACCTCAGCCTGGTTTATCTGCAAGTGCTGGAGCTGGCAGCTGTCCTGCAGCATTGCAGCCCGAGCTGACATGGGGATTTCACTATAATTGAAGCAAAAAGTTTCTCTTTATTGATAGGAATAGATTTTCCCCTTCTGCACCACCACACTGAAATATGGCAATTCAGAGCTGCAGTAAAAATGGGATCAGTCTGTGGCTGTAAGGGTGCAGGTATTTCCCACAGGTTTGTGGTATAAAAAGGAAATATTTAGCCTGGGCATTGAGAAACAAAGGTTTGTTCTGTGGTTTTTAGCAATGCTGGTTGAGTTGTGTGTCTCATTTTGGAGTGAAAAGGTTCAGCCCCATCAGGAGAGAAATTGCTGCTTTCTTGGTCTGTTTTTCATCTTCTTAGAATCACAGAATCACAGAAAGTTTTGGGTTGAAAGGGACCTTAAAGATCACCAATCCCCACAAACAGGAGGAGTTCCAACTCTGCATGAATACCCCAAAAGAAAAGAACAGTGAAAGAAGATATTTATATGCTGATACAACATGCTGGAAGGGGAGAGGATAAAAAGACTCAGAAATACAAATCCTGAGACATTTTTGTGGCTGTCATATCGTCCATCAAGGTGAACTTTCCCTTCCCTTGCCCACAAAGCAGCAGGATAATGGGGCTGTGCCCAATTCCCTGCAGAGGACAGAGGCTGTGACCCTCACATCCCCACCCCTGGTTTTGGGGGACATTTGGGGTCAGGGGAGTCAGTGCTGCTCTATCCCCACCCTGCAGCCCACAGGAGAAGGGCTGAGGGACCAAACTCTTTTCTCTGGGAACACTGAGAAGTGGGAGTTTCCCTCCTGTGTTCTGCAGAACTCCAGACCTTGTTCACTCAGCAAAATCGGTCTGAATGGTGGGACAGATGCTGGCTTCTCTGCACCAGGGTTTTTCCTGAGTTTCCAGAATGTCATCAGCTGGCAGCTTTGAGCCCAAGATTTTCACTTTTTCACTGTCAGAGCAATCCTGAGCTGTCCCTTCCAATTAAATATATAATAGAAATGGGCAGATGTTAGTAAATTTAATATGGAATGCTTTAGGCTCCACTCTCTGAATGCATTGCAGCAGTAGACGCCAATATTTTCTGAGCTGTGCTTTAAGCTCCCTTTGCAGAGCAGAACATGAAGTTTTCAGCACTTCCCTTCTCTCAGCAGAGAGGTGGGGAGGAGATCTGGCTTTGGGGAAGGAAAAGAGCAGGAGTGTTCTTCCCTCCCTCTGTGCGAGCTGAGCTCAGCCCCAGCGCCGTGACAGCGAGCACACGGCACCGCGCAACCCTCCAGGAGAGAAAATTCATATTCTATGGGGGAGACAGGAGATGAAATCCTTCTGGAAAGCTCGTAATCGCTGCTGATAGCACAGCCCACGTGGCGAGCAGCGCTCCCAGGTCCTGGCAGGTTGGCAGGAGCAGGATGGGAGGGAAGAGCTGGAGCCAGGCCTGGCTCACAAACCTCCCGAGGGCTCCTCACGTGGCGCTGCTATCTGCTCCTTGGGCAGCTCTCAGAATCCTTCTGCTTGTTGGGATTTTTTTTTTTGGTTGTTTTTAATTTGGAATTTGTTCCTGATAAGTGTCTGGAGGCGGCGAGGGGGAAATGCTGAGCTCTGCTCTGCACAGCCTGGGCTGGGGGAGCTCCTCAAGCACCTGTGGAGAGACCTGGCCAGAACCAAGAGCATCTCCTGGTTTGCAGAAACACTTGTAGATTTTGTTTTCTGTCTTCAGGGAGGGCTTAAATAAGGTTTCAAATCACAGTTGAAGGTGCCCAGATTTGCTGTGGCTATCCCTGGATCCCTGACAGTGTCCAAAGCCAGGCTGGACATTGGGCTGGGATCACCCTGGACAGTGGGAGGTGTCCCATGGCAGGGACACCTTTAAGATCCCTTCCAACCCAAACCATTCCATGGTTTTATGGAATCATCCCTTCCCTGAGTTTGTCCCCTGGGATTTAGCTGGAGGTTGGAAGTTGCAGAAGGGAGCCGGAGGGGGAAGGCCTGGCAATGTGTATCCATGTCAGAACAAACTGGGAAGAGATATCACAACAGAAAAAGAAATTCAAAAAGCAAGATGCAAGATTTAAGATTCCTTTTATCATCTGTTTCATTCCAATACTTGAGATTCACATCCTCAAGTTTCTTGTGCTTTGTCATAAGTTTTTTTAAGAAAAACAAACCAAAAGCAAAGTCCTGATAATATTGTCACAGTCACGCTTAAATCCTAAGGTTTGACAGTTTTGCCATGCTGTTTAGATAAAATCTTGCCCCACAGGATTTGTGTTTTGAGGTCCTGGGATTTGGTTCTTCTAAGGCTACGTCACTACAGTGTTAGAAGAAGTAATTTTTGTCACAAACTGAGTGTAGGGATTTTTTAGGGGGATAAGGAGACACCGGTCATGCTGTTCCCATGAAGAGTTCATAGCTCTGTTTCCTTTAAAGATCTCAGTCAGGAACTGAGTGCAGGAACTTCCACAGAAATGTTCATCTAACCTCTCTCTCTTTTACATATTTCTTTTCTTTCTTCTTTCTTTTTTCTTCTTAATTTTTCCTTTTCCCCCCTTTCCAAGCTCCCTTGTGAGGGATTTCCAGGTGTGTATGAATTTCCATGGGCACAGCAGGGCAGCTTTCAGTATTTCAAGCATTTCTTTCCTGCAAAAATGCACAGACCCCCTCTGAAAACCTTGGTGTCCTCTGCCACAAAACCCATGGAAAGAGGAGGGGAAGCAGGGGAAGGGAGTGCATGTGTGTCCAGAGCAGAGTGTGATTCCTGGATGTTTCCCTGGGCAGGATCTGGTTCAAGATCCCTGATGTAACCTCCTTTTCCATGCATGACTCAGGCTGCAGGCATGTCTGCAGAGCTGCTGCTGCAGCTGCCTCTGCACCTACTCAGGGGAGGCTTGCCTCTTCACAAAATAAAAAAAAAAGGATAAAGGAAAGATAGAATAAGATTCATTAAAAAAAAATAATTGTGGAAGAAAGAGAGAAAAAGGCAGGTGAAAAGCATTTGAGGACAAGATTTTTCAGAGAATTCTGAATTCAGAGAAGCAGACGCTTTGTTGGACACTGAATTTGAGACTCTTTCCAGAAAATGTCAGCTCCTTTCCAAGTGACAGAGCAGTTTCTTGGGGCTCTGTGGATGGCAGAAAGCGCAGCTGGAGGAGTCCAAACCCATCCCTGCCTGCAGAGTGAGTTTGTGCCCTGTCCCAGCCAGCCCTAGCACCACCCCAGAGGAATGGAGGGATCCCTGCAGTTTATTTATCTCATTTCCTCCCAGCACAGCCTGGGGGATGAATCCCTTCACATTTTGAGAGCCTCGAGGAGGAATTTGTTCACATTTCGAAGATGAAAATCAGCGAAGTGTTGTGATATCAGCCAAGAGGGCTGATGCAAAAAGCAGAGTCTATATGAAGAGCAGGGAGGAAATACATATATGGAAACATAAGCTTGGCAGGAGGGTGCGATTTTTTCCCCTTTCTTTGATGTCTGGCCTCAGTAATCCAGACAGATTCCTCCAAGAAATGGGTCCAATTTATTCCTGTGCTTTTATCTTGCTACCTGCTCCTCATTCATTTGAAGTAGCTGTGAACAGGCTGGCTGTGTGTGTGCAAGTGTGCCTTTTGTAGGAAAAAAGGGAATTTGAGAGCACTGCAGTGATCCCCTAGAATGGGACTGCGCTGGCAATTTGTGCTTCTCATCCTCCCTGGAGGGGAGCAGAGCTTGCCTGTTCCTTCATCTGCCCCACATATTTGCATTTTTCAGCCTTGCTTGGCGCAGGAAAATCACAGTGTCCTCCTCCTTTCTGATGCTCTTCCTTTCCCTAAGGGAAACAAGAGTTATGTTCACTTACAGCCCAGTCAGGGTTCAATTTCAATGCAGTCTTTCTCATGTTACATATTTTATCTGCCCAGCATATTCTGCAACAGATTATGTATTAAAAGGTCATGTTTTATTACAGTTTTGTCCTGTAAAAAGAAAGAAAAAGATGTATCTCCTGTGCACTGATAAAAAAAAAAAAACGTAAACTTTTGGCTTCAGAAAAGCTGCCTGTGACATTTAGGAATGAAAAAGCAAGCTCCACCACCAAATGAATCAGAAATTCTTATATACAGCCCACTCTGACTTCAGGGGAATGGCTTCCCATTCACATCAGAAATGAATTTGATACATTTTGAATGTTAGTTTTACTCTGGATATTAGATAAGGAAAAAAAAATGCACAACTGGATGGGAATTAGAAAATAGAAGTAGAAATATTTTTACAACTTAGCCTGAAAACCATGGAAATGGCAGTTTTCTTTACATTTTCTTTACATTGCACACAGCCCCTCAAATGCAGCTGAGAATCTCTCAGCTGTGCCTGGTTTGCAGACAGCTCCTGCCTTTCTCCTCAGCACTGGGTCTTGCTTCCACTTGGTGCCCTCCATCCCTCTTCCCCTCCCCGTGAAGCCAACTCCAATTCCCCCAGAATAAACCCCAGTTCCATTTATTCCTGTTCTAACAAACCCAAACCTGCTTATTCCTGTTCAAATAAACCCAAACCCTTTTGTTCCTGTTCTAATAAACCCCAAACCCGTTTATTCCTGTTCTAACAAACCCAAACCTGTTCATTCCTGTTCTTATAAACCCCAAACCCATTTATTCCTGTTCTAAAAAACCCAAACCTGTTTATTCCTGTTCTTATAAACACCAATTCCATTTATTCTCATTCTAACAAACACAAAACCTGTTTATTCCTGTTCTTATAAACTCCAAGCCCATTTATTCCCGCTCTGATAAACCCCAATTCCATTCATTCCTCTTCTAACAAACTCCAAACCCATTTATTCCTGTTCTCACAAACCCAAACCCGTTTATTCCTGTTCTAATAAACCCCAAACCCATTTATTCCTGTTATAACAAACCCAAACGCATTTATTTGTGTTCTAACAAACCCCAAACCCATTTATTCCTGTTATAATAAACCCCAATTCCATTCATTCCCATTCTGATAAACCCCAAACTCGTTTATTCCTGTTCTAACAAACCCCAAACCCATTCATTCCTGTTCTTATAAACTCCAAGCCCATTTTTTCCTGTTCTGATAAACCCCAATTCCATTCATTCCTGTTCTAACAAACCCAAACCCATTTATTCTCATTCTAACAAACCCAAACCCTTTTATTGCTGTTCTAATAAACCCCAATTCCATTTATTCCCATTCTGATAAACCCCAAACTAGTTTATTCCTGTTCTAACAAACCCAAACCTGTTTATATCTGTTCCAATAAATCCAAACCCGTTTATTCCTGTTCTAACAAACCCAAACCCATTTATTCCTGTTCTAACAAACCCAAACCTGTTCATTCCCACTCTAACAATTCCATTTATTCCCAATTCCATTTATTTCCATTCTGATAAACCCCAAACTTGTTTATTCCTGTTCTAACAAACCCCAAACCTATTCATTCCCGTTCTAATAAATCCCAATTCCATTTATTGTTGTTCTAACAAACCCCAAACTCGTTTATTCCCATTCCAACAAACCCAAACCCGTTTATTCCTGTTCTAATTTTCTAATTGAGCACCAAGGCAGTAAATGCCTTATCAATTTGGGAACAGCAGGCTGCATAATTCCAAGCAGATGTCTCCCTGTCGTCCACGCCAGCTCCAGCTCTGTCCTGGTCAGCCCTGATTAGCTGATTCTCACATAATGAGGGGCTGCAGTTAATGGGCACCTCTCTGTGGGCTGGACCTGCTGGAAAGAGCAGCTCTGGCCCTGGAGAACAAGAGGCTGATGAGGCAGGGAAATCAGGCTCAGAGGAATGAGCATGATGAGTCATTAGGAGGGATGAGGCTCTGCTAAGAGATGAAATCTCTCTGATGGAGACCAGTTGTAAAAGCACAGCTCGGTGCTGAATAAATATGTTGGGGTGACTCAGAAATCTGTTTGTCACTCTGCAGTGTTTCCTGTGCTGGATGGGTCTGGGATCTGAAAGGGACACCCTGCATGAAAGGTGACCCTACCATAAATAAATATGAGCACTCAGACCCCTTGCACGTGGCTGAAAAATGGGCAGATCTCCCACAAAGTGCCTGCTAGGTGCAGGACAATGTGACTAGATGTAAAACTCTTCTAGCTGAAGACTGGATTGTCAGAAGCTACAACAGTTTGATAAGTTCCACAGGCCCCTTTAGTAGCTTTTAGTTGGACAAATAAAGATCTAACCTAGGAAAAATCAGTGGTTCTTGCTACACAAGGAATGAAAAATTGAGTGTATCTCTTACCCCTACATAAGCAGCAAAAAAAACCCCAAATACAAATAAATAATATCACATTATTAGCTGGGTGACATTGTTGAGGTAGCATAAAACCCAGCAGTGATTGCAACAGAAATGCTTCTAAAATAAAAATATTTGGGGAGGAAAGGAGAGGATGTGCCAGAAAGATTTAATTGTTTTATTAGAGAAGTAGATAATTATTAGTGTCTTCTGAAAACAAAGCAGTCAGGAGCTGTTTTCACTTGCTTTTGGGTTGGACTAATACAATTTTTATTCATAGAGGAGCTGCATCATGATTAAAATCTTCCTCACTTTGTTTTGTGGGTGCAGATTGTGGCAAATTAATGTTTTTCCAAAGGATTCTGTGGATGATGTTCAAGCAGGGTAGGCACTGGACTCCTTTGAGCTCAGAGGCCTGGTGATTTGATATAACAACCTTTTTAAAATTAAAACAAAGCCAGTTTTGTTCAGATTTTTTTACTTGGTATCACCTGCTTGATCTTGTTAAATAATAAGTGCTGTTATTTTGCAAATAAGAATGTGGATTTTTTTTTTTTAATACTAATTTAGAGAAGTATCTATCAAAATTGTACCAGCTCCTTGGCAGGAGTTGTGGGTACCTCAGTGTAAAAACAGATTTATGTTGATGAAATTTGCCCAGTCTGTCCTGCAAGAAATCAACATTTCCCTGAGTTTAGCAATTCCCGGAAGAAAAATACTCAGCATTGTCCAGGCAGCATCAGAGGAACTGCTTTATTTTGGATTTCTCAGGGGGTGAATTCATCTATTTCATTCCCACGCCTCCTAATCGTTGAATTCAGATCAGTGATGCAGTCTGTCCTTCCTGCAGCAAAACCTTCATGTGCCAAAACCTCTGAAAGAGGACACTTGCACCTTCCTCTTTCCCCCAGTGCCCCAGAGAGCCCCAGGGTGTTGGGGGCAGCAAAAACAGAGCCAGCAGCAAATATATATAGTAATCTCATGAATATAAGCCGCGCCGGATTATAAGCCGCACTTCCGGGTAGCCCACGGGATTTGTCCATATATAAGCCGCACCCAAATATAAGCCGCACTTTTAAATTTTTTTTTTTAAAGCAAGGATTCATGTGCGATAAAGTAACGAGTTAGTAACAGAATGGCGCCAGCGCAGGGTTTGGTGTCAGGTGCTCAAGTTGCAAACAGTTTTCATAGACCAGTGAAGCCTTTAAAGGCAGCCCCAGGCGCCCTCCCCGGCCGGCTCTCACTTCTGGGTTGGCATTTCACTGGGATTTGTCCATAGATAAGCCGCACCTGATGATTAGCCGCACTGCTGGGGTAAGCTGGATTCTTCAATGAAAAAGGTGCAGCTTATAATCGTAAAATTACTGTATATTTTTTTTATAATGAATTCACTTAGAAGGAAAGGGCAGGGTAGAGAATGAATTGTTTAACAGATTAATGTGAGTGTCTTTTATATTTTATAAACCTCTTAATTCCCTCGTGTGCTGAGCCAGGTTTTGTTTATGTACATGCAAACACGAAATCTTTTCCAGTCCCTGTGCAAATAACACAGAATTGGACTTCATTACCTTGGCTAATTTAACAAGTCCTGGGAGGCTTTTTGTTCCTGGGGAACGGAGGAGGAGCCAGGAGCCCAGAAGTGCTGCAGCAGCACAATCTCCTGCAATGAAATAATCTGCCTTGGCTTCCAGAGCTCTCCAGGAAAGCTTTGCCTGTGAGCCCTGAGCTCAAAAATTTGGGGCAGAACTCAACTTTCCTCTGGGCTACCTTGGTGGCAACCTCCAGCCCAGCTCTTGCTGCAGCACATTCTGATATTGGTTCTTCAACAAAGAGTTGGAAAAATCTAGTTTTAGTGAGGCTCTGAGCTTTAATGAAGGATTTGGAGATCTTCTCTTTGTAATGAGAAGCATTAAAATTCTAAGACTGGGAATTTATTTCTCTCTCATAACTAGAGGATAATCGTGGTGCTGAGAAGCAGGGCATTTAAAACTGCTGATATTATTGCTGCTGTGCCAGTTAAACAGAACTAATGCAAGCACTGCATAAATATTTTAATGGCTTTTTACTGTATTTCTTTAGAAAATGTTTAAAGAGCCACCTAATGTCAGACAGAGATACTTCCTGAGTAAACCCTTGTTAATTCTCTTTTAATGGCTTTATTAACATTGTGTAATTGAATATTGATACATTTAGCAGCCCTTTAAGCATCCTGTTTTATTGAGGTGTTGCACTCACATATTGATAAGTACCACGATGTTAGAGCACTGATTAATTGCAGCTTTGCTTAGTTCTCCTTGAGCTGGTTCAACATGAAAGATGAAACCGAGGTACAGGAGAGCTGTCATTTTTATCAACTTGATGTATTTTATATGCATAGTTTGTACCACTTAATTGAGCTTCATTTTGATTCCCAGTCTGCCCAGTTAGTACGAGTATGATCACACTGCCAGAGATAGGGGAGTCTAAATATTTCACTCTGTGAAATGTTCTGTCTTTTATCTCTTCTCTTATGAATAATTTACTTGTTGGTACAGCTTCAGAAGTGAATCCTTCTCTGCAAAAACATATATATCTTACTGGGAAAAGCAAGGATTACAGTGATATTAGCTTTCTCCTTGGAAACTCTCCTCACAATATCAGAACTCTGCAGAGGAGGAGGCCTTATCTTGTGTTCCTGCTCTTAATTGCAGTGGTTTTTCTGCTCTCCTTCCACCAGAAGCTCTGGCATTACCATTCATATTTAATCACAGCATGGCTGCTTTTCTCATCTCCACTGCTCCCCTTTGCTTCTTTATGCATATTTTTTACACAGTTCAAGCAGGGTGAAAATTTATCCAGGAGCAGAGGGAGCATGGAAGATCATGTAGTGTCTGCAAACCACATTTCCAGGGCTGGGATTTGCTCCTGAGTGAGGTGAATTTTTTGTGTTTATTCTTAACCTATTGTTAAGACAATTAGAAAGGGGAAAAAATCCCTCTTTTGTTGGCTTCTACAGAATTAGAGTATTAGAATATTAGAGGTTGTGGCATGGTGTCAGGGACAGGGTGGAGGAAATGGCCTCAAGCTGTGCCAGAGGAGATCAGGGACATAGCAAGGATTTCTTCCAGGAAAGGGTGATGTGACATTGGAAGGTGTCCAAGGAACACCTGGAAGTGATGGCAGAGAAAAGAAAATGAGATAAGACACACACACATTGGAATCTTCTATGGAAAACCAGCAAGGTGGCACGGGAGCTGCTGCAAATGAAAACAGAGTGATTGTGGTGAGCCCTGGAAGTCAGGAGATCACAGCTGCACCCAGCTGAGTGCTGAAATCCTCGCTGGTTTTCACTCCTGGAGTGATCCTGAGACCAGAATTTATCAGGGAGGGATTATTGGAATCCAGAGATAAGGAAAAGTTAAGATCATATCTCAGCCTGAGCGAAAGCTGAGTGTCAGGATGTGACAGAAAGCAGCATTCCCTTAACCCCACACCAGCTGTGAGGGTGTGTGCCCAGCTGGGCTTGGAAGAGAAGTTTGGGAAACTTGACTTTCCCTTCAGGAAATTAAGTCAGGAAAGAAGCACAAGGAAAGTGATATGATGTGGTCATTCCTGACTGAAAATTGTACAGAAGCATAGGATGGATCATGGGGATGCATTGCTCAGTTAAGGTCATCTTAATTTGCAAAGCTGTGTTAATGTCAGTGATGAGCAATAGCTGTGGCTTCTCCATATCAAGATTTTTCTGTTCCCTAAATAAAAATGTTTTGGAAGAAGAATAATCAAGGAGGAACACAACAGGTGGAAATGGGAAAGTCCAAACTGATCACAGGAGAGATCCTTTGCTTACAAAACTTGTGGTAAAGGGAAAACTGCTGGAAAATGCATCATAAAAGAGAAGCAAAATGAAGTCACTGACAGAATTTCCTAAAGGGAAAGAGACTTCCAGGGATGGGGCAGCCACAGCGTCTCTGGGAAACCTGTGCCAGGGTCGCCACCCTCACTGAGGGGAATTTATTTCTCATCTCTAGTTTAAATCTACCTTCTTTCAGTGGCAAATGAACAAAAACTGGGCAATGGTGTCGGGTTGAAATTTGGTCAGGGAAAAATGAGGAAACCTGAGTCTTAGAAAGAGGTTTAGGATGTGATTCAAGTTTAAAATTAGCCCACTTTGGAGCTTGGATACCTCTGTGCTTTTTATCAGCTGTGCTTGCTCCAGAGGGGAATGGGAGCTGCACCCAGACATGCTTAGGGAAGAACTAATCTTCTATATTCAGATATTTTAGCAAAAGTCAATTCTCATTTTATTTCCATGTATTACTCATGTCATTGCATGAATCATTGCGAGAGATATGGAGAGGAGAATACAAAAAAAAAGGTTAAATTGGGAAGGCCTAGTATTTTTCATACATTGCCAGTTATGACATTTAATCTCAATTGTGTCTGAATTTGACTGATTTTCCAATTGCCTGAGTTTAGCAAGAGTTATGTTGTTGCTAGGACACAGAGACTTCGTGTGATACAACTGTCATCAACCTAAAAGAAGGATTTTAAAGGCTGAATCTCAGATTTGTACTCACAAGTACATTTTGAACAGTGGTATCCCAGTGCAGAGGAGCACAAGATCCTAATTCTGAAAGAAAGTCATCAGGCAGTGGTTAGGAAATGTCTCATTTTTAATCTCTCTATGGATAAATTCAAAAGATGAGTGTGTCCACCCCTGTGGTCATTTCCTGTGGTTCCTTAGTCATGGTTTGTTTGGCATTTTCATGTTCTCAGTGGTGAATTTTGGTTTTATTCTGTTCCATGAGGTGTCCCAGCCCTGTCCATTTCTGCCACTGCTTTCCTTCCTCCTTGGGAGGATGAAATACAGTAATTTCACGACTACAAGGTGCACTCTTTTGACTAAAATCTTGATCAAAACCCAGAAGTGCGTCTTATAATCCGGTGCGCTTATATATGGACAAAGTTCGGAAATTTGCCAACCCGGAAGAGCGAGCTCGAAACAGCACCGAGCCATGAGAGCTGTGAGAGCCGCAGCAGCCGGCACCAGGAGCGGGCGGGAGTGCCAGGGCCCGCAGCACGGGGAGGGCACCTGGGGCTGCGTTTAAAGGCTGCACCGATCCGTGAAAAATGTTTGCAAATTGAGCAGCTGCCAGTAAACCCTGCGATGGCGCCATTCCGTTACTAATTCATTACTTTGTTGTGTGCAGATCCTCACTGGAAAAAAAAAAAGTGCGCCTTGTAGTCTGGTGTGCCTTATAGTTGTGAAATGACTGTATTTATTTTTGGGGCTGTGCATGCCCTCCAAGGCCACCTCTTATTGCCACAGCCTTGGGGAGCTCAGTGCTTGAACCATCCACACAGCAATTCCAGCTCCTAATTCCATGGTGCTGACCCCCCTTCTGGAAGGTTTTTATGGAAAGATTTGAGGCTGTGGGGTTTATGAATCAACTAAGTGCCTTTAGCAGCAGCAGCACCTTCATTTCTGGCCCTGTCAGCCCTAAAAGTCCACAGCAGAATTTCTGTCATGATGCAGAATAAGAGCTGTGAGGTCCTTGCCAGGTGGGATTCGTGTCCCTAAAGCCACCAAAGCTCTGCAGGTGGCTCAGATGGAGAATTGCTTCCCCTAAATGTCGTAATGAACCTCCAATGCTAATTGGGTTGAGCTATTTATACCTGTGAGCCAGTGCTGGGTGCACTGCAAGACTCAAAACCTTGTCCTGAAAGGTCCTTTTTAAATCCTGAGACATAATTAGCAAAGAAATGGACTCATTAAGGGTCAGCTGTTGATTAGGAATCTTCCAAATTATGGTCATGGTTGGGTCCCAGTGAGTTCACACCACAGGATCCACTCAGTCACATTTATTGTCACCACATCAGGAAATCTGTAGGATGGCAGGAGTGGAGCTGGGAAAATCTTTGGTTTCTCACTCTTCTCTTCTGAACACAGACATTTCTGGATAAAATCACTAGAATATTTTAATTTTTTTCTACTGAGAAAATACTTTGCAGGAAAACATTGTAATTCTTTTGGTGAAGGATTGTAGAAACTGTCATAACAAAATTGGGATTGCTGGACAAAACCCTCAAGCTAACAAATTATTTAAAGTGCAGGGTATGGGGCTCCAAAATAATCATCAATTTGAACTGAGTATGGAATTATTAAAGTTGGAAAGTCCTCCAAGATCAACAAGTCCAATCATTAAGGCCACCACTAACCCATGTCCCCAAGCACACAAACATGAGATCCATTTAGATCATGTTAAAACATTTAATTTCCCAGCTTTATAGAGAATTTTATTTTTATAACTAAAATTTTTGCTGAATATAAACTTCTTTTTTTTATTTCTTTTTTGGATGGAAGTTAAAATTTCAGCATAGGAACGTGCAAGGCCACTGCACTGTGAGATGAGCAGAATTGGAATGTGATTCATCTCCTGAGCTCATGATAAACTGAAAGAAGTTTGAAATTTATGAGAGCAGAAAACAATGAGCGTTTTACTAGGGCCATTTAGGACTGTCATTTGCATGAAATTAAAGATGGTCCCTTATAAATTTATGTATGAATTTCTGACAATCCACATCATTTTGGAGACAGAGATTTAGAGGGTGATACTGGAATAACATTTAGTAGATATATTGCTAGATCAAAGTCTGTTGATATTAATACAAAATTTCAGTTTTCTTTATCTTTTACAAGGAACTTTTTCTGCCCTGGAGGAGTTTCCAGTAATCAGTGGTTCAGCAGGATTTTAACAGGCCTGGGGAATGGTAGAACCCTCTTTCCACACACTTTGCTGCTGGACGTCTTTAAATATTTTCTCCAAAAGGGCATTTTTGAGGTGAGAACTCAGTGCAGGCAATAAAAAAGGTCCTTTATGCAATGAGAGAGCTCAGTGTGGCCAAAACCTGACATTTCATGGTGTCCAGAGAAGCTCTTGTGCTTTGAGGGTGGAGTGGGATGTAGGTCAGATAGAAATCCAGATGCCATGGAACAATGTGAGCAGGAGTGTTGTAGGCCAGAAAAACAAGAATGGATGGTGTTGTGCTGAAGAAATATGCTCATGTTATCACCCTTGGCTGACAACACTGACTTAGCTTGGGGTTTGGATTAATTGCTACAAATGGTGGGGCTTTGTGCTCACCAGAAAGTGCTTTATTATTACAAATACAGCTGACATCATGCAGCTGCCAGCACCTTTTTTTAAAATTTTATTTTAAATAAATTCCATCCTCTTACATCTTCTGTGTTTTAATGCAAGCATTAGCTTGCCAGGATATCAGATTATCTTCCCCAAGTCTGTGGCCACTGATCTGGTCATATATGAAGATTTTGTTTCCTGACCTGGTCACTAAAATGTGTTGCAGACCTCCAGTTTCAGTCTTTATCTCTGGAGTTACAGAATGTACCTCTAATGAATCATTTCCAGAACATCTGGATGGCTGTGGATAATGACATCCAACTGGAATTTATCTGGTGCTAAATTGATGATTAATTTTTTATCTGTTTGGTCCTGGAATCACAGAATGGTTTGAGTTAGAAGAGAATTAAAGCTCACCTCATCCCACCCCTCTGCC
>VRYO01002114.1:6591657-6604912 GCA_009812075.1 Sialia sialis | reverse complement strand
GCGCCTTATAGTTGTGAAATTACTGTACTTCTTTATCCTGGTAGAAACAGAGGATTCCTCTGTAGAGCAGAGGTGTGTGGGTAAGTGAGTGCAAATATCTCTGGATAATTTGGCCATCCAGGTGTTTCCAGCTGTGAAATCTGCTGCTGGTGGAGGGTTCTGAGACAGTGGCAGCACTTTTGATCTCTCCTGCCTGTCCTCCTGTGGCCCAGCAGAGTTCTGTGGCTTCCAGGCCTGTGTTCTGAATGTTTTGGGATTTTTAGGAGGTTCTGGGGATTTCATAACCTCAGATGGACAGAGGAGTGAACATTTGCTACCTGGTGATTCCTTCTGCTCCCACTTTCTTGTGATTCCTTTGCAAAATATTTATGTCAGGAAGTTTTATCAAGCAACATCATCATTTGAAAGTGGAAATACAAAGATCAGAGACCTAGAATATTGGGTGACCTATTTAAATGATGTCTAAGCATAAAAAGATTAATCTCCATTAAAACAAAGTTACATTTTTAATATGTAATAAAGGTCTTACCTGCTGGATAGAAAATACTCTTTGCTCAGGTGCAAATTATCATAGACGGTGCTTTAAAAATACTGTCAATATTGACATTTTGTGTTTTTAACTTGTCTTGGCTTAACTTTTCAGATTATCTTTTAAAACCTCATGTATTATGAGCAAACATGTATATGAGACCTGATTGACATTCCAGTGTGGTTCAGTTAATGATGTTAGCACAGGAAGATAAAACAGAATAAACATTCATTTATTTTTATGTCCATGCAAGCCCTGTGTAGTCAGTGACTGATTTCTTCAGGGAAAAAATATCTTTGACCATACTGTTGGACCAGGTCCCTGCAATCTGTCCAAGTCAAGCTTTCAATACAATTTTCAAGCATGTTTCTTTGAAGAAAGTATTTGACCTAGTAAACCATCATATTTCACTGTCACAATTATGATTCCCTTGGGAATTAGCCATGTTTATCCAATTTCACATGTTCTGTTTTGCTGTTCCTCACTGTTGGGAAGCTGATGTTTTGGAAATGCAGTTCTGGAAGGGAATTATGTGACCTTGAAGGACAGACCTGCAGTTTATATCTACTTGTTCTTTCTCCAGTTTATATCTACCTGCTTCTTTCTCCAGTTTATATTTACCTGCTCTTTCTCCAGTTTTATCTACCTGCTCTTCCTACAGCTTATATTTACTTGTTTCTTTCCCTAGTTTATATTTACCTGTTCTTCCCCCTGCTTGTATTTACCAGTTATTTTTCCAGTTGGTATCTACCAATTTTTCCCTGGTTTATATTTACCTGTTCTTTTCCCAGTTTATATTTACCTGTTCTTTCCCTTGTTTGTATTTACCAGTTACTTCTCCAGTTGGTATCTACCAATTTTTTTACTAGCTTATATTTACCTGTTCTTTCCCCAGTTTATATCCATCAGTTCTTTCCCCAGTTTATATTTACCTGCTCTTCCTCCAGTTTGTATTTATTTCTTCCTCCAGTTTATATTTACCTGCTCTTTCTCCAGTTTTATCTACCTGCCCTTCCTACAGCTTATATTTACTTGTTTCTTTCCCCAGTTTATATTTTCTTGCTTTTTACCCAGCTTATATCTACTTGGTCTTTTTCCAGTTTATACTTACCTCCTCTTTCCCCAGTTTATATTTACCTGTTTTTTCCCTTGTTTGTATTTACCAGTTATTTCTCCAGTGGTAGCTACCATTTTTTCCCTAGTTTATATTTATCTGTTCTTTCTCCAGTTTATATCCATCAGTTCCTTCTCCAATCTATATTTACCTGCTCTTCCTCCAGTTTGTATTTACTTCTTCCTCAAGTTTACATTTACCTGCTCTTTCTCCAGTTTATATCCCCCTGCTCTTCCTCTAGTTTATATTTACCTGCTCTTTTCCTGGTTTATATTTACCATCTTTCCTCCAGGTTATATTTACCTGCTTTTCCCCCAGTTTCTCTGCTGGATTGCCCTTAGTGCAGGACAGAGTGGGGAGCATGGGCAGAGGCTGTGCAGTAAATCAGAGCCTTGCAGGGAATGCTGCTCCTGCTTTATGGGGGGAATCTGTGATGGGATCAGGGGTTAAAGGGATATCAGTGATGAGCCAGAGGGCAAAACTTGCTTTGGAAACAGGGCCCTGGTGTCAGTGACAGCTCTGTCACGGCTCAGGGACATCCAGCAGCTGTAGGAGGTTGCCAGTCTGAAGTGGTTTGGATTCAGTGTCTGAATTTGCTCCTGTGGCTCTGCAGTTTGTGTGACACCCTGGGCTCCCAGGCGTGGGGAAAGGCTGGGGAGGAAAACCCAGCTGGGGAACAAGCAGCTTGAATCAGCAGCTGTGAATGCCCACGTTTGCCTGCAGAGGAAATGATGGGAGGTGAATGAGTGGAGCCTGCAGGGGCTGGGCTGGGAGGCTGTGGGATCCAGGAGCACATTCTAAAAGACAAGCAAAGACAAACTCTGTCTGCAAATGGAGCTGAGAAAGCTCTGAGTCTGAGCAGGACAGGCTGTGTCAGAACTGATTTGAGCAGGGAATTAAGAGCTGGTTCTTGTAGGGACACACAGAGAGCTCTTGACACTTGTGTGTCCTCCAGCAACTCTCACATCTGTGTGAGACTTGTTTCACTGACTCTCAGATATCTTAATCTGAGCTCTATCAACACTGGGCTCTTCTGGGTTTGGTTTTTTTAAATGAAACTTGTTTCAGTGAGCTGGCCTGAAATACTGGGACAACAATAAAGTATTTGCCATTTATTAGCAAGTGTCACAGCTGAGCTTTATGCTGTAAAGGGCTTTTCTACAGAGGGAGCAAAACCCCAGCTTGGGCAGCAAAACTTCCCTGCTTTGCTGCTGGAGATTCAGAATTATTCCTCTTTCTCTGGGGATCACAAGGAATCAGTGACAGAATATAAAGGCTGTGCATGAGATTTTCCAGGGCTGACCTACTTCTTCTCTCATTAAAATCACTGTGAGCTTTACCATTGACTTTTCAGGCAGCGTCAGGCCAATATTGTGTGCTAATGAAATTGCTTTCCAAAAAGCTTCTCCAGTAGTTGTGTCCAACTGTTCCAAGCCATGGGTCACAATAGGATTTCAAAAGCACTGAGGAGACCATCAGCATTGTGAAACGTATTTCCTGGCCCTGGGTGGCTCAATTTGCATCTCACTGTGGCAGGAAGGAGAAACCACACAGAGGGCTCTTTCTGGAAGAATCTATTTGTGCATCTGCCTTTGTGGTCTCCTCCTTCAGGTGTCCCCCACCTCGTGGAGGAGCCTGGCAGAGCACAGAGGGCTGAATCACGCCCGTGTGCAGCACAGGGGGTGCATGAGACAGGGATTTCACTGCTCTCTTATTTCTATCCTCTGAGCTTTCAACACTCAGTCATTTTTTCCTTTTAATTCTTTCGTAATTCGCTCCATAGTTCAGTGTTTCACTCAATTTGGATGCTCAGGAGCCCAGAGAGCTCCGCCAGAGGAGCCCAGACACAATGGGAAAGGATTTCCTTTGGGTTCAAGGCATAGCCATGAGAAGCAGCTTTACCTGGGTCAGATTTTTCCTCAAGTATCTGCAGGAAATGCTGAATAAGCATAGCAGCCCCAATGGATGGAATCCTGATTTTCCTCATGTTAACAGCAAGGTCAGAGCCAGGGATTTGGTTTGGGGCTAAAGGAACTGCAGGATGTAAAGCCGAGACCAAAAGAAAAACAGGATTTTAAACTGTGTGCTTTTAAGTTAATGAATAGTTACACTGTCTGGAACACCATGCAGGAAATAAAAACTCTGGGCTTTTTTCAACTCGTTATTTTGGGGGATTTTTGCTTCTTTTTTTCCTTGCACAATTTAGCAGTTAGAGATCTACAAAAGGAAGACCTGAGCATTCAGATAATTTTAGGGGATCATTTTATATATTTTTTTTCAAAGGAAAAAGATGTTATCTCTCCAAAAATGGTTGATCTGAGGCTGTGCAAGGCTGGAAAGCAGCAGCATTGTGCCCTCCAGTGACAGGAGCTGCTACAGCAGCAGCAGTGACATTTCTGCAATCTCCCCAGGGATGCCTTCACACGGGGATGCTCGTAAAGTTAACATAAATTAATCAAAAAATGAAGTTAATCCAGTCTAAGTGGAAATATCTACATTCCACTCTCACCACTTTCCCTTCAGCAGATGCCTGCCTGCTTAATTTGCTCTTAATTTGCTGTAATCTTCCTATCCCTGGACATTCACAGAATTGTTTTTGGCTTTTGGACTAAAACACACCAGAAAAGAATGCAGTCTCCACATCTGGAAGGAGCTGCCAGCTGTAATAATTTTCTGCTGTTTGATGAGAAGTCTTTGTGGTGCACAAGAACTTGATTTTGCAATGAGTTTCCAGAAGGAAAGCCACTGGTTTGGGGCTGGAATTGAGGCATCCTGCCCTTCACTGAGCTGGGATCTCTCCAAGGGTTGGTCCCTGGAAGTAGCTGGGCTGAGCTGGGAGACAGGAGAGAGAACCTGGCAGTGCCCAAGGCCAGGCTGGACAGGGCTTGGAGCAGCCTGGGACAGTGGAAGGTGTCCCTGAGCTGGAGGTGGGACAGGATGACCTTTAAAAATCCCTTTCAACCCCACCAATTCCATGTTTCTATTCTCTAATTGTATCTCCGTTTAGTTTTCCAGCCCAAGGGCATCCCTGAAATGTGGGCAATTTCTGTAAAAATGCAATGATTGAAAACTGAGCCCTGTTCTGCATGGAGAGGATAAAACCCCTGAGGTGGCAGGTCAGAGCTGAACTCTTTTACTGTTTGAAGTTTAGATTGATTCAAGGCTCCCCCACCCTCCTTTTCTGGTGAACAACGAGCTGAGTGCAGAGAGAAAAAGAGAAATCAATGCCCTGTGCCAGGCAGGGCCAGCTGGGACATCAGCAGGAATTTCTGCATGGAAAGGGTGACCTGGCATTGGAGGGGCTCTGAGAGGTTTGGTGTCCAAGGAATTCCTGAGAGCTCTGGGATGGGGACAAGGTGGGGATTGATCACAGGTTGAACTTGGAGATCTTTTCCACTCCAATTGTTATAAGTGCATAACATATTGTTGGCTTTTCACAACTATTGGGATAAATGCTGTGTGCATAATGTTAAAATAGCTTTTCTGTAGGAATATAAGATTTTTTCTTATCTTCTAATAGCAAAAGTTAGACATGTTTTTCTAAAAATAATGTGCTTAAACTACCCACTTAATTAAAATAGCAGCCTGTGAACGTGTGATGGGAACCCTACAACTAACAGAATTATCAATGCTCACCAACTGCAAAAGGCCAGGACCACCACCCAAATTAAAAAGTAATAAGAAGAAAATTAAAAACACAAGCCAAAACACACGCATGCTTTAAAAAGGCAGACCCCAAAGTAGCCATGATAAACAGTTCCCAAAAGAAGTTTAACTATGCATAAGAAACTACGAATATGCAACAAGTTAATGTATTGTAAAGTTTATGTCCTGGTTTGAAGGACAGGTGTCTGCTGAGAAAGGCAGGAGCCTCTCTTGAAAGGGAGAATGCAAACCCCGCTCCCTCCAAATTATTATTATTTTGGAATCAAGGGGCTGTCAGGCAAAGATATGGGAGTTAGGGATAACAGTTCTTTACTAAGAAAATTGAAGTAGAAATATAATACTACAAAGAAACAAACTTTAAACACTGACAAAGTCAGAATACAACTTGACAGCCCACCAGGCAGGGTGTTGGCAGCAGTGCCATTCAATGGTGGCTGCATCCTCCTGCAGTGACAGATGTGCTCAGTTGGAGCAGTGCTCCTGGACAAGGGGCAGTTTCCCTCAAAGATCCAGTGATGATGTGGAGAAGTCCGGTTTCCCTCTGGAGTCCAGTGGAGAAAGGGCTCCCCTGGTGTCCCTAAATTTCTGGTTTTATCTTGGTAAGAAATGTTGGGCTCTTCCTCCTGGCTGGAGCATCTCCCCATGGGATGCAGTAATTTTATCAGTGCCACAGTGGGACTCAATGGCCATGAGTAGAAGAGAACTCCCTGCAGGAAGGATGGGCTGTGAAAAGATAAAGAACACTTCCCCAGCTGGTTTATAAAATCTGGCCATGAACAGGAGATGTCCCCTTTGGAAATAAAGAACACTGCCCCAGCTGGTTTCAATGGATGGCCCATTAACAGGAGATATCCCACAGAGATCAGCATCACTGCCCCACCTGGTCTCAACAGATGGTGACAGAACAGAGACCTTTCATCACATCCTGTACTGTAACCCAAGACAGTGTATTTAAAAAAACTTTCCCAAAGCAACCATGTGCTCTTAGCAACTTACCAAGCACCCAACTGTTTTAACCCTTTGCTTTATATGCATCTCCTATTATCTTTTTATTAAACCTTTTAAATTTTACCAAATCAGTGAAAGGTGTTTTTCACACAATGATTCTGTGATCCCACAACAGACAGGAAACCCAGACAGGAGAACGAAACAAGAGGCAGCATGTTGGGAGAGCTGAGCTTTTCTGCTCTGGGGGTTGTGAGCAGAGCTTGGGGGGTGATGAGCAGGGCTTGCTGTGTCTGGCACTGCTGAACAGCCCTGCTGCTCACCAGGAGCGTGGGCAGAGGGAAATCCTTCCTCTGCACTGCAGTGATCATATGGAGAGCAGCTGTAATTGAATTAGAGGCTGATTTAATGAAATGCTATTAGAAGTGACACCGCCTTGCTCTGTGGTGGCAGCCCTTTGGAGCAGCACTCACAGCAGCTGCCAGGTGGGAATCAACAACTTTTAAACTCTCATTTCCTGCCTTTTTTTTTTTCTTCCTTCTACTTCTTTTTCTGAAGGGGAAAAGTACAAAGAGATCTCGGCTTATAGAGATGTGAGCAAGTTATGCTTTGCACAAAGAAGAGTTTGATAAAATAGGGGTTTTTTTGGTCAGATCACTGTCATGCATCAACTTTCTGAGAAATATTTTCAGTCTGCACATTTTTTCCCATAACCTCATGGAGTTTTGAAGAGAAAAAGTTGTTTTGCAGAGTGGGAGAAATTGTTAGTTTGCAATAACTGTATCATTGAAGAGCACATGCAGGTTTACAAAACCTCCTCGTGTTTCCTGGGCATCTACCATAGTGGGGATAATAGAGTTCATAACTTCATAAAGAATTCAATAATTTGCTTTTTAAGGTGTGTAAGTTCTCTTTGCAGATGTAATTGGTGTCATTTTTAGTGAGAGTCTTCTACAATAAAGGAATAAAGCTCAGAGATATTGAGTGAAAGCTCTTCAGGATTCTCTGGTTTAGTTTGTTTAGCACTGAGGAGAAAATTATTTTAAATATATCCCCTATTCTTGGGCTTTCATCTTTAAAGTAATAATTAATAAAAATAGATTAACCCAATCAAATTTCTGCAGAGCAGGAAAAAAGTCAATATTTTCTTTCTTTCTGTCCTTTCTTAGCAGTGGTGAATATGTGATAAACTCAAGGAATTCCATTGCAGTGGCAACTCTAAAGCAAAACCATTAATTTCTATATTTGCTTTAAATTGAGCCACAGTAAGTTTTCTTGATTTAATCTAAAAAATAAACAAGTCTGTTTAAAAAGATGCTGAAAGAAAACCAGAAAACTATGAATAAAAAATATCCCAGACATGACAGGGCTGGTAATTCCTGATTAGAAATCACTGCTGTGGTTGTTAGTGCTGGAGATGGAATTTACAGCTGTCTGGAGGTGTTGCATTTACAAAAGTCTCGTTTGTAAATCATTATCAAATTTTGAATGCACTTTGGGGGCTTTTATTATATTTTTTTTAATATTTTTTTAACCTAATTTACAACCAGCTTGTTGAAACAGTTCCTATTTCTGCTCTTCATGTTTCCTTCTTGTTTAGTTATTAGGGCAGCAGACTTTAAAAGGCAAATTTATTCATTACAGAGCATAATATAGAATTCATGGCATTTATCAAAGCCTGAAAAAATAATTATGGAATTTGTGCATGAAGGAATAGAATTTACACGTGTTAGGAGGATGATATTGTTGTTTATCCACCAGAAAAAATCTGTTTGCCTGAGGCCAAGAAGGTGTAGCATTTCACAGGACTCACTTATCAGAAGCCTCCTAACTTTACAGGAATTATTACATAGATTTGACTGCCAGCCATCCTCTTGCCTGAAATAAAACAGAAGGAAAGTAAACCAGGAACCTCCAGCCATTTTTTATCAGTGGTTTTGAGCTGTTTGGCCTCATTCTGACCTTTGTGATCTGTTCAATTTAGCTTGTCCTGAGGAAGGTGCAGTTCAGGCACTCTGGGGCTGTGCTGAGCTGTTTTGGGGGGCTGATGTCTGTCCTGAAGAGAAATTACAGTAATTTCACGTTTATAAGCCGCACCTGATTATAAGCCGCACTTTTTAAATTTTTTTTTTTTTAAAGCAAGGATTCATGTGCGACAAAGTAACGAGTTAGTAACAGAATGGCACCAGTGCGGGGTTTGGTGTCAGGTGCTCAAGTTGCAAACAGTTTCCATAGACCAGCCAAGCCTTTAAAGGCAGCCCCAGGCGCCCTCCCCGGCCGGCTCTCACTTCTGGGTTGGCATTTCGCTGGGATTTGTCCATAAATAAACTACACTTGAATATAAGCCGCACTGCTGGGGTAGGCTGGATTCTTCAATGAAAAAGGTGCGGCTTATAATCGTGAAATTACTGTACTCCATTTTGGATCCATGAAAAATTTAAATGCCTATTGGACTTGACTTAGTTTTCTGTAGAGGTTTCTGTTATGAAGGTTTAACTGCAGCTTTAATTTTATTGTCTCCATGAATCTGCCTGCTGAAATTTGTCCTTTGGAGCCAAGTCATTTTTACTCAGTTGTTTTATTTATATTTGTAAATATTTCAGAAACCAAGGGTATTTCTAATTGCTTAAATCACAAATGATACAGCAGAAGGTTTTAGACTGAATGCTCATCTCCCTCCAAAAAAATAAAATAAGCACACAAACCAATAAAGGCAACAAATAGTAAAGACAATGCTATAAAGAACAATGAAGACAACAGCAGAGTCCATGGTCAACCCCAAGTGCATTTTGTAGACCTTGGTTTTTTCTTTGTAAATCCAAATTTTTATTTGATAGGATAAGTAGAGACAAGGGACTCACATATCTGAAGTTCCTTCCCAAGCAAAGCCCCACCTGGAGAATTTCAGTGTGAATTCAATCTCTGGGGGCTTTGCTCAGGATAGACACCATCCCAAATACATCCCTAAAAACATCAAAAGAAACCATCAAAACCTTCAAATATTGTCACCAGCAAGGGACCTCCAAACTTCAAGCCAAATGTTTGCATTTCTTTGAGACAAAAAGAACATACCCAAGCTTCTAATTGCACCACAGCTCAATTCAAATCAATGCAAAATGGTGTTTTAGGACTTATGGAGCCTCCTGCAGTTTCACAGGAAAAAAAAAAAAAGATGAAAAATATGTGCTATTTTATGCAACAGTAATTTGGACTGCTACAAAAATAATTACTTTTAAAATCCATGCTGCACATATGCAGATGGTTAACAAACTCTGGCTCAGGCACCAGATGAAAATGATAGGGAGAAAATCCACACTGCAGAGATAGTGCCATTCCATTAGAAATGTGCAAAGTATGCAAAAACATTTCAGCCAGATTGTTCTCCAGAACTGCCTGGCTCTCAGTGCCAGATGTTTTATTCTTTGCACATCTCCTTGGAACCTCTCAATTTCTGCTCTCTGGGTTTGTCCAGCCTGGGAGAGGAAATGGGAGTTTTGGATGTGCTGTCCAGGGACTGACAGGAGGTTCCAGGCTCTTCCTCCCAGCTCCCTCCTGGTTATTCCTGTCCCTAAATCACACAGGGCTCCTTTGGGCTGAGCTCCTTTGGTTTTTAAGCCAGGTTTAACCCAAAGCAGAGCTCTTGTGCCAGGCAGGACACCTAAACTGGAATAAATGGGATTTTGGGGCATGGAATGGCAGGAAAGGGATGGGTGAGCCCTGCTCTGCCCTCCCTGACCACATTCCCAAAATATCCTTGCCTTTGTCTCAATGAAAGTTTGTTGGGAATAGGGAAAACCTGTCTTTGAAAATGGACATTCATTTATAGATCCAACCCTTGATTTTGCTGAACTGGGATTGATAAGATTTTAAATCAGATATTTTGTGGCATCTCTAGAGAATGTTGGTATTTATGTGTTCCAAAAATTGCCCTTCAAGGGACCTTCCCTCCACACAGGATCATTGCCAAGGGCAGCAGGACCTGTGAGCGCCACCAGAATTTACAGGTTATCCCAAACCCACATTTTTGATAAAAGTCATTTGTTCAGTTAAAACTGGCTGAAAAACAGTAAATTTCTGTGTTTTTCCCCCTTTTCCAGGACATGGCTTTTCCCAAAATTTCTAAAGCTGGAGTGTATTCTGTAGCACACAAAGGGATTTTTATCCTGAATTAAATCAATTTCAGCTGTCATCCCTTATCCTTACTACTGAGTTACTCAATTAGTAATTTCTGAGAGCAGCCATAACTGCCACAGATACTGTGGGACAGTCATCAGCCCTCTGCATGCTGATATAATTGCAGAGTTTTGTTCTTTTTCCAAGTGTTCTTGTTAAGCACCAAATGCCATTGCCAGTGTTTTGCCCACAGTTCCATGACTGAAGGAAATCCTTCCTTAAATCAGTGTGGACTGCAGTTGTAGGAGCCTCCTGAGATGCAATCCAAGCTCTGCAGGAGCATGTGTCAGGAAAAGAATCTAAAACACGGTTTAACAAGCATGTGACAATAAATTAAGGAAATGCGTTTGGATCTGTGAGGAAGAAATGGTTTCCACAAAAATACTCATCTCCTCCCAGTCACAGCTGTGACTTTTGAATATGTATTAAGCTCTGCAAGGAGAGCTAAGCTCGGAATTTGGCAGTAATAGTCTATTCATAAATATACATGAAATGTGAAAAAAAGACTTTATGGAGCTGGAAGTGAGCACTGGCCAGGGTAAGCACACATACCTTGATATAAAAATTGCAATTCCTTGTCAGCACATGAGGCCTCTGATTTCAGCTGATGAATGTGACAGTGTCATTAGATTTTCTCATCTATTCTGCATTACTTATGATTGAATAGTGTATTAACAAGGGAATGGCTGTTTAAGGGGAGAGAAGGAACCTTCTACCCAGGCAGTTTAAGGTTTAATATCTTCTCTCCAACAGAAAACAACTCTTTTAACATTCAAAGAGAGGTTTTTGCTTTTTCTCCCCACCCACTGTACCTCCACAAACCAGATGGCAAATGTCTCCCTGAAAGAGCCAGTGCAAACAGAGCCTGCATCTGCCCATCCTCCTGCCTGCCCTGCCAGCAAAGGGGAAGCAATATTAAATTTAGGGTCTTGCATTGAACACTTGCAGCTACATTTCCACTTTTTCCCATTTTGCATTCTCACACGTCGTCGAGCCAAACTCCTGACAGCTTTTGCTTATTTTGATGTATAGCAGGGAATGAAGTGTTTTTATTGACATCATATTTCACATGGCATCCTCCAACAGTGAGCAAGCATGCCTTTGACTGGTATTTCATATTTTGTATTTGATAGTTTTTCACTTATGTGTGCACAGAGATCTCATTTCCAAGGTAATTATCTGTGATTTGAAAGCAGGATTATCATGTAAATAGGTATTTATATTTATATATACACCTCTAGAAGCTTTGGTGGGGAAGGGAAATTTTTTGAAAGGAAGGATATTGGAAGAGCAAGGGTAACATACCAAGAAAGCAAATTAAATATTGGATTGGGTTGTGTTTAGTAAGAGCTGCTGGTTGCACTTCACTTCTTTTGTATTGAACAGATTCTAGTTTGATTTACCAATTCTACAACATTTAAACTTTCACATTTAGGGTAGGCAGCAAACAAATGAGGGGAGTTCCCACCACTGAGAACTTTCCAGAAGAGCATCACACATTGCCTTCAGATTTCTAGGTTTCTCCTGTGCCCTGTCAGCCAGGGAGAGTCACACAGGAAGAATGGAGCAAATGGAAAATGTTCCCATATTTATCCCTGTGAAAATCTATTTGCCATTAATATTATCACATTAAGACTTTGATTCCTGAAAAGCAAGATAATAAATGAAGATTTTAACGAGTTCATGTGGGAAGAGCAGGTGTGTTTTAAAAGGTACCTTAAATTATGACAGATTTCACAATAGTGCAAGAGTTTCTGGTGCAGGTTGGTGGTAAAGAGGAGTTTTTTTAGGAAGAATGTTGGAAGAGGAGAGAAAACAAATTAGATACTGGGTTGGATTGTGTTTAGCAAGAGCCAGTGGTTGCACCCCAATTTGTATTGCATATACAGATATTTTCTTTAACTCTTCATCATTTAAATTCCTCCTTGGTGAATATTGCAGTGGAGAGGTCTTTAACACAGGTTTAAAATACTTCAAAAGCCCGATTAAAAGTGTATTGTTAAAATAGGCACATCTGAAAATGATGACTGAGCAGTGGCAGAGCTTCCCTGGACCTTTATCTGAAAGCACCATTGCTGTTTTCACTCAAAGGTGAGAAGAGGGAAATCAGATGTTTTAGATTACACTTGAGATAGAAAATAGATGTGATCAGTTCAAAGAACCAGGGGAGATTTTGTTTGCATAAATTGTAGCTGCTCTACATAGTTAACCTTAAAAGCCTTCTGTCAAAGAAATGCTGTTTTCTCAAAGTGGTACCAAGTCTCCTGCTCTGTGATATCTCATTATACAGGAATACTTTGCATTCCCAGGCACTCTAAACACTATTATCTGCTACTTGTCCATTTGAAAAGCAATGTCCAATTTGCTTATGCAAAGGAAATGATGGTGTTTATGGAGAATTCACATTAATTCTGAGCAAAAGTCCTCACTGCAAGTTAATACAGGAACTGACTGACTCATGGTGTTTTCACAAGTGTCATTTAAAGAAATACAGATGTATTTTTTTAAAAATCAGCTTTTCCCGATAAGTTTTTAAACTTGCACCACAATAACCTGATGGATGTGTTGTAATCACAGGCAACACATAGAGCAGTGCTCGAGGAGGATTTCATTAAACCCAGAAAGGAGGAGGACTCTGAGTAGGAGCAAGCTCCAGATTTATTGCCAGCAGTGCTCCTCAGCTCTGTGCTCTCTGCAGAAGAAGCGTGGAGCTTTCACAGGGGCTGGCAGGGCACAGCAGTTGAGATCTCACCATAAAATGCTTGCAGTAATTTCACGACTATAAGGCCCACCTTAAAGCCTAAAATTTTGATCGAAACCCGGAAGTG
>VRYO01002114.1:6541914-6582313 GCA_009812075.1 Sialia sialis | reverse complement strand
ACTGTAACCCAAGACAGAGCCTGTCATCCATCAGAAGGACCAAGAAGTATTTCCTCTTAGGAGAGGAGATTTCTGCAATTCCAGCGCTGTGATGGTTTTTTTCTTCCCTCACCAGCTACAATTACTGTCTTGCATTGAGTTCAAAACTCAGCTTCACTTGTTTGCTGCCTCATGTTAATTCAAAGAGTCTCTTTTGCATTCTATTTTTTATTGTTGTATCTCTTTCAGCTGATATGAATCACCATAGCTCAGTAGGAAATGATGAGATTCTGCTAATCTGCCATAATATTTATGAAATATTTCTTCCTGTGCATTATCTAATTTTGTCCAAAATATCCCTGAGAAACCAAATATCGGCATTCATTAGTCGAACTCCTTAAGAGTGAAGTTTTTATCAGATCAAGGTAAAGAAATTAACAGCCACACTGATGATCATAATCCAAGGAAACATCCCCATAGTTCTTGTTAATGAAAAAACCCAAAATTTTGAGCTGAAGAGCAAAGCTCTTTGCTTTTGGTGTATTATGATAAGGAGAACATGTCTCAGGAGGTCATGAAAATTGCATAACATTGCATTTCCCAAAATGCAGCTGGAATATTCATCCTGTCTGGAATGTGACAAATTGGAGCAGACCAGGGGGAATGCAGGACCAAGCAGGTCCAAGGACAGAATCAAGAGCTATTTCATTAATGCCATCTAAAAGGGCTGTGACAGACATTATCATAAAAGTTCCAGCCTTCCCGAAGAGCCATGGCAGGACATGTGGTTTATTGCCAAAATGAAACCCTTCTTGTAGCTCAAAATGTGAGTCCAATGAATATATTTTATGGAAACAACAACATCCCAGAAAAACTGGTTAGGAATTGGAGAAAAACATTGTCCTGCTTTTGCCTGGGATGGAGTTAATTTAGTATTCAGAGCACTCAAAGCAGTGGAAGGTTGCTCTGAAGCATTGCTGACACCAGAAAATACCTACAAATAAAAAAAATAGTCTGCCTATTTCTCTGGTGGTTTTTTACTTTGATTCCCCTTATTTCTGTTTTCCTTTTGTGCCTTTTATTATTGAGCTGGCTGAGCTGCTGGACTGCCTCGCCTGGGTTGGATGAGCTCTGCATGCAAAGGTGTCAGCCAGTTTTACTGCACCTCTTTGTTCTCTGCCCACTCCACGCACCTCAGCCCTGCTCTGCCTCCTCAAAACGAGGGAATATTGGGAATTTCTGCTGCATCTCCTTCCTGATCAGCCTGATAACAAAACAGTTGGCAGAACTGAGGGGGAAAGGGGAATGTGGCTGGACTGGGTCGATTGCACAATGATATCACTGTCTAATCTCAGAGCAGCTCATTTTTTGCAATCTACACATCAGCCATCAGTTAAAAACAAAAAAAATCCCCAAACCCTTTCCATTCTTTTGGACAAGGGACTAATTAAAACCAGAGGTCTGGAGGGGAGCAGCTCAGGATCCTATTACACATTTCCCAAATTGTTGGATTCCCTGCTTTTCTGGTGGTGGCTCTGGTTGTGTTGTCTGTCCCCTCACCTGATGGAACTTTTTTGTTCAATATTATCAAGTTCTCCTTGACAACCTGGCACATCCCTTCTTGTGTGCTTCCTCTGTAACCTTTGTGGACCAGGCAGTGGGAGCAGACAGTGGTGGAAACCCTCGTGCCCCTCAGAGTGTGCTAGCCCAGCTCTGATAAAATGTGATCTCCTGCTTCTCTGCATGGAAAAGTCTTAAGGAAATTTCTTTCACCAAGTTAAACAACCTCATTTCCCTGGGAGTATTGATCCAGCTGGAGTAAAAAAAAAAATCACCCTTTTTTGTTTTAGGTGTGACACATTTTATGTCTTTTCTTGGACATTTAGAGTAAAAATCCAGCAGTGTGTGAGGAAGCAAAGAGAATATTTTTTGTGCTTACCATACACTGGATAATTATATGTTGATTACCTTGAGGCCAAGGCAAGGAGAAATGGTCTTAAAGCAAAAGAGAAAAGATTTAGATGAGATATTGGGAAGGAAATTGTTCTCTGGGAGGGTGGGCAGGCCCTGGAACAGGATGCCCAGAGCAGCTGTGGCTGCCCCTGGATCCCTGGAATTGTCCAAGGTCAGGTTGGACATTGGGCTTGGAGCACCTGGGACACTGGAAGGTGTCCCTGCCATGACAGGGGTGGCACTGGATGAGTTTTAAGGTCCCTTCCAACCCAAACCTTCTTGTGGAGTCTCAAAGTTTTCTTTTGGAGACCTCCTTTGGAGGTATTTACTGCAGGGCTTTTGTCTCTCTAGCTCACTCTTGCTAAAAGCAATCTCTCACCTCACCTGATCCTGTCCAACACCAAAACATGGATGAACATGTCCTGAGTGTATTCCAAATGAAAGAAAGATGATTCTGAGAGGTTTGGTAACAACCAGGAAATGACCCTGTCATGTACAGTAATTTCACGATTATAAGGTGCACCCTTTTGACTAAAATTTTGATCAAAACCCAGAAGTGCACCTTATAATCCAGTGCACCTTATATATGGACAGAGCTCAGAAATTTGCCAACTGGGAAAAGCGAGCCGCGAGTGCCAGGGGCCAGGCCACGAGAGGCGGGAGTGCTGGGGCCCACGGCACGGGGAGGGCACCTGGGGCTGTGTTTAAAGGCTGCACTGATCCATGAAAAATGTTTGCAAATTGAGCAGCTGCCAGTAAACCCCGGAATGGCGCCATTCTGTTACTAATTCATTACTTTGTTGCGCACGGATCCTCGCTGCAAAAAAAAAAAGTGCACCTTATAGTCCGGTGCGCCTTTTAGTTGATAAATTACTGTAATCAACCTTCCTTTTGAGATTCTATTTGGTTGCCAAATTTTCCTCTTGGCTCTGATGGCATTCCCATCTGTCCCAGGTTCTCTGTGTTGGGGTTTCTGCAATGTTCTGGGAACAGCCTGGGCCAAGGCGCTGCCTTCTCCTCCTGTCATCAGCAGGAGACAAATTTAAGGGATGGGATCACACAGCTTCATCTTTTCCATGCTGCAGTCTAGTCTTGAGGCTGTTGGCAAAACTTTTACCCTGCTGAATTCCTCGGTGATGAGTGTTATTTCTTTGACTGATGTGTGCAGGCAGGGGAACATTTCTACATCACTGCCCAAACTTCCTAAAACATACTTAAATAATTTACATAAAATCCAAATCTGCGTGTGAAATATCCTCATGAGTCGAGGGTTTATTCACTGTGAATCCATTCCGTGAGTGGGAGGAAACCTAAAGTGTCTTGGATAAAATGGTCTTTATAAAATATAGATCAATTTCCTAATATTTATGTCAGATGCTTCTCATTATGGTTTTTTTTTTCCTTCTTTCTTATTTCAGTCTGAAACTGCCTTAACAACCCCTTGCTAGCACTGCTTCATGTGGATGTTAACATTAAATCAGGAGAGTTTTTTCTGTGTCTGTCTCATTAAATATTATCTCTCTGATTTGCCAGTCTGGATGATAATAGGGACATTAAAAAGGCATGTATCTGTAATTGCTTTTTAATGCCACTGCTATTTATAGGTGATCTGAGTTTCAAAGTAACATGGAAAGTCATGTAAAAACATAAAGCTCTTGGTGATAAGGGAGTGCCAAGGAAAATTGATCATACATGAGGTTAATTAATTCAGGTAGTGTTAGGGTTCCTAAAATGAAACAGATTTCTGTGTGCAGTGTGTTGTGGTTGTGCCAGTCAAACTCAGGGTTGTACTAAATCCTGCAACCTCAGAAGCAGAAAAAACTCATAAATTTTCTAGTTTTGTATGGGCTTTATTAACAAGAGTCATAGCAGTTCCAGGTATGACAGACATAGCCCGATCCATGAATAATAGAAAAAAAAAAAAAAAGTGAATTCACTTCTGTCTGGAAATACAACCCTACATTTATCCAGCAGTCCTGGTTCTCACTTGTGCATGACACAGTTCCCACTGCAGAGCAAGCCCAGCTAGCTCAGAGATCTCCTGAAGGGTTTTACATCACTGAAAACTTCCAATACATCACTTACGCCTTAGTTGGGGCTCTCCAGAATCGTGCTGAACAGTTTCCCAAAGGCTTTGTTTCTTTGCACAGTTACACAAAATAAAGCAAAAGCTGCCAGGATATCTCAGGTCAGCAGTAGTAGCATAAACTTGCTTCATTTCAGTGTGAATAAATCTTTGTGATGTAAAAGATGGGGCACCAGGTGCATATATTTCATATTAAAACAGATAAATAAGAGTATAAAATAAAATTCTGAAGGGATTTTGTGTGTCCAGCTTGTCCAAGTGCTTTAGAAAAGACTGATTTTCAGGGAGTGTTATCCTGTCGCTCTCTGAATTAACAATTAATTTTTAAGACTGTTTAATGTATGTGAAAATGCATATAGTAGTCCAAAGTATATTTATGAATATATTTGTGTGTGTATGCATATAATTTCTGCATGTTTGACTCACATTGGGTGTATGAATAGTTTGCCTATAATCCTGTGGAAGTTCATTTTGTGGCAGATGAATCTATATTAATTCCTAAAACCCTGAGCAACAACAGAATTAGTTTGCAGTGTTAGGGGGGAAAACATTACAATAAAAATGAAGCATACTTTTAATTATCTGTAGTCATTTGGATGAAATCTATAATGAGCTTGATAAATGCTGATGCTCTAAGCATCAATTTTTCAAATGACAGTAGGACCAAAAATATCTGGGAAGGCATTGTTAGCTCAGACTGCACAATATTTTTGAGGTCTTGGTTAGCAGGAATAATTAAAATGACTTATATAAGATAAGTGTCATATCTCTGTCAGCAACTAAATGTTAAATGTTATTATAAACTAATTACTTCCTGGAATTGAAAAGAAAATTATAATTTTGTGTCTTAACCACTAAAAGATGGTGTCTGATCCTTCTCAGTGAACCAGCCTGTCTGCAGTGACTTCAGAGCAGCCTCAGAGTGGGTGAGGAGCGAGTTTGGACCAAAATCCTGCAGAGAGGAGTCAGAATCTGCTGCTGACGTTCATCAGCTCCTAAATGAGTAAAGGAGAGGTGCTGTGGGGTTTCTCTGTGTTTGTGAGCACAGGGAGGAGGAGGAGGATGCTGATGGCTCAGCCCTCTGCTGTCCTTCCTTCCCACGTCCATCTGCTGCAGTCACCTCTCCACAGCCACAGGCACTGCTCTGATGCTCCCCTGCAGTCGTTTGCTCTTGGATTGATGGGTTTAATTTGCTCACAGAGGGGCCTGACACATGGCAGAGTCATGGAATTAGATTCAGGGGAAGTGTGGAGCAGAGAGAGAGGTGAAAAAGCAAAGAAAGTTGTTAAAAACTAATTTGCCCTTACTGATTTCACTGCTTTTTCTCCCTCTGCTGCCTGAAAAACATGAGCATGGAGCCTGGCCTGGATGGTGAGCAGTGTCACCTCCATTAAAGGTCCCACTGATGCCACATTTTGTGGAGTTGGGCACTGACAGGTGCCGGCCTCACATCCTCTTGTGGTACCCACGGGTTTGAGGCTTGTTGAAGGAAAGCACCAGCGTGGTCGTGTTGCTTTTTGTGTTTTTCTGTACTGAGGAAAATGTTTTAATAATAAACCTCAGCATGCAAGAGGTGATGAAAGAAGAGCTGGGAGGGAGGAATGCAGGGAAAAGGAGAGGCAGTGGAGAGATGATGAGGAAAGGTGAAGGCAAAATGCAGGGAATGTAGGAATTAATGGGTAAGAAAGAGAAAGGAAGGAGGAACCTTTCAACCCCCATCCTTTCAGCTGCCTTCATCCTGTAAAAACTCACTCACTGCTTGGTAGCTCAGGCCCATGGTTTTGTTTTCACCTCATCCTAATTTTAAGCCATATCTTGAAGCAGAATTAGTTGGAAATGAGCCATGACCTCCTGAGAGTATAGCCTGGTGTTATTTGAAATATCCCTCCAGGCTTTACCAGGACACCCAAATTCCACATTCCAGCAGCTGATCAGAGTTTGGGATGGGTTCCCCTGCCCAGGGGCTGAAGGTGGAGCAGCCTCTGTCTTTGAGGATGTGTTTAGGTGGTTTAGGCACCATGCAGTGACACCTCTGTGTAAGAAATGGTGCTGCTGGCAATGCCAGAGAGCAGCTCTGGGGTTTTTGGGTGGGAGTGGTGCTAACAGGAGTTGTCAGAGATCCCACAGAGCCCTGTCTGCTCAGGTAGGAACAGCCCTGAAAAAAAACCACATGAACATCCGCAGGAGCCTCCAAACAAAACCACCCAGGTTCCTGTCACAGTGGGAATGTTCCTGGCTGGTTTTCTGTCCCACTAAACCTGTGTTGGGCACTGGAATCAAAGCCAAGGGAGCAGCTCCAGAGCACAGCACACTGTGATTGTGCCCCAAGCCTGAGCACAGATTACAGTAATTTCATGACTATAAGGCACACCCTTTTAAATAAAATTTTGATCAAAACCCAGAAGTGCGCCTTATAATCCAGTGTGCCTTATATATGGGCAAAGTTCGGAAATTTGCCAACCTGGAAGTGCGGGCCGCGAGAGCCACGGCAGCCGACACCAGGGGTGGCGGGAGTGCCGGGGCCCACAGCACGGGGAGGGCGCTTGGGGCTGCGTTTAAAGGCTGCTCTGATCCGTGAAAAATGTTTGCAAATTGAGTAGCGGCCAGTAAACCCCGTGATGGCGCCATTCCGTTACTAATTCGTTACTTTGTTGTGCGCGGATCCTCGCTGCAAAAAAACAGTGCGCCTTGTAGTCCGGTGCGCCTTATAGTTGTGAAATTACTGCCATTGATCTTCATGGAAGTCACTGCTTTAATTGGGAAGGAAGAGTGGCAGGAGACACTGAGAACACCCTTCTGAGCTTGTGTTTAATCTCCATCCTGCATTGATCCTCGGCTCATAAAGGATTCAGGGCAAAGCAGGAGCATATTTGGGGGAGATGTTGAATGTTTCTCCTCTTCATGAGTTAGATCCTTACTACTGGCCACTGGTGGAGACAGAATATAGGACTATAGGTGGATCTTTGGTCAGACAACCTGCAGCTTATTTTAGGGTTTTTGCACCTACTGAGTTTTAAAGCAGATTTATAGGTTTGGGATTTAAACACAAAGATCTCCTTAGGATCTCTGCCCCCTTCACCCGGTATTTTAAAGGGACAGTGAGGCACATAGAAAAATGAAGAAATCTCTCTAAAAGTTCACAATTCTGCAAGTGAAATATGACCACAGCCTGCTTAGAGCAAATGGTTTGTGCTGGTGGCAAGGAGGAAATTGTGGGTTTAGTTAAAAACAAAAACGCCATTTCATGTTTCAACAAATTGACAGCAATGGCAATAAAACTTCTTTATAATTAAAAATGCAAATGCAAGCCTACAGCACACACTCCAAAGCAAGAATAAGGCACAGAGAGGATGGAATTGTTGGTTGGAGTCTAAGGATAAACTTAGGCTCTATGACTTTTCATTACTGTGGGAGCTTGGCTTCCATTAAAGCATTGCAGATGCTTGCAATAACCTTTTGTAATCCCACAGCACTATTTGCATTTTGTTATTTCTATTTTAATAAGTTCTGATTTTTCATTTGAGTTACTTAAATTTCTATGTTTATAAATTTTCCGTGTTAAGAGCAGTTTTCTTGGATCCTACAACCAGAATTCCGTAGCAGTCTGAAAATGTTCAGATGCAAGTACAGTCAGACAACTTGCCCAGTGACATCTGTTCAGCAGCATAATTTTATTCAGCTACGAGTGACATATTTAATTAACTGAGACATTTCAAATAGAATTTGACAGCTTTCCAGCCCAGTATCTCCAAACTTACTACTGACTGAAAATATGCCATCCTAGGAGTGTTACAGGGGCTAGGAAGATTTAATTTTATGAAAGGCACTGCTGGGATGTTGGAAAATAATGCACCAAAAAGATCATGCCTGCCACTTGTGATGTGCATGCCTCTGAAACATCTCTGTGATTCTGGGGAGTCTTTTGAGCCTTGGTTTTGTTCAGAATTTCCTGCATCTGCAGCTCCAGCGCTGCACAGGCAAGATCAGAATGTCACAAAAAGCTCTTAGATTATCTTGCACAAGTTTTAGTGGAAGCATAATGCTGGGAGCTGTGATTTTCATCAGCAACCACAGCTCTGCTTGGTGAGGAGCAGGTCCTGGAAGGGCAGAGAGCCCTGTCAGTCTTTAGTCCAGCCCAAGCCAACCCAGGATTCTGCACAGATGTGTCTGGGCTCAGCTGCAGGGTAGCAGAGCCCATTCCTTCTGATCTCTGCCACAGACACTGGAGAGGGGCAGGAGTTCAGTGGTTATTTCCAGCAGAATGCTTTTCACTTTTGGCACGTTGCCTCAGGGTTTCACTGAAGCCACTTCCATTACCTGAAGTTGAAACCACTTAATGTAGCTCGAGCAGTAAAATGTCCCCAAAGCAGGCAGCCTACAGGCTTTTCCTCCATGTACAGGATTGTGTTTTCCCCTCAAAAATCCATTAGCCAATGAGCACCAGCACCTCTCTGATGCTGACAGCAATTTGTGGCTGGTGTTATTCTGGAGCCTTTCCTGAAATGTTTATTTTTCATGGCACCCAGCCCAGCTGAACCAGTGACAGGATTTCTGTTAATGCAGCACACAGGGAAGCTCAGGGAGCTGATGTGAAATATTCCTCACCAGAACAACTCCAAGAGAAGTGCTGCAAACTCTGGTAGATCAGAACTGGACAGTGAAAAGCAGTCAGAAAGTTTCTGATATTAACACAGAAATGCTGGACATCCAGTTGTGAGTTTGGCTCTTGGGAATGTGTGAGATTGCTCAGCCAAATCATGGAAGTGATGCCATTCCCTCTCCTGCTGGAGAAGTTTTGCTGTGTCTGAGCTCTCTTGTGGACACACAGTGAACCTTTGATTCCCCCTGTGGCCCATCTGAGCTGTAGGGTCACCTAAACCCATCCCATGGGGTTACCCTGGACATCTTGACCAAGTTTAAGCCATTTTAGGGAAATAATTTGTTTTTACCCATCTACTTTGTTGGAAAACGTGTTATTTACCTTTGTGCTTTCCTCACCCCAGTGGTTAGCAGTATCCTCTTTAACATTTTGGAATAAGAGAGGTGAATAAATGCTACAGTTTTGGCAAGTAAATGGTGACATAAATGTGAAAATGAGTGATGGAAAGGAGGGCCCTGAACAGCACAAGAGGCCACCAGCATGCTGGATTTAATTTTCAGTGTTTGCCTATTGAATTTTGGGGAGGTGAAGCTCATGGATTATCTGCCCAGCAGTCAGGAAGGAAAAGAGCTCTCGGTCTCTGGGACAGCCAGCCTGGAGCTGCATTTCTCCCTCAGCTCTTCAGATTTCTGCACCTGCCACCATGTGTAGTGCTGAGTTATGGACACAGGGTGCTTGGAGGCTTTGAAAGGTAGATTTGTCGCCCTTTGGATTTGTCCCCCTTTGGATTTGTGCCCCTTTGGATTTGTCCCTCTTCTCTCCCTGTTCCCAGCTGACAATGGCAGTTCCTGCTCCCACACCCTGCCCTGGGCTCACCCAGAGCATGGCTCTCACTCTGGGTTTGTCAGAATTGGTTCTCAATGTGCCAGGCACTATTCCACTCATTCCACAGATATTCCACTCATTCCAGAGGAACTATTTTAACATGGACTCCAGTAGGCACAGGATTATATTAATTTCTGCATCAAAAGGACTGGGTGCAAGCACAAAGACGTATTTTCCAAATCTAGTGTATGATCTGCTCAAATTCTCCATCTCCTGACCATGTAGCTGCAGGCTACTACCACGGAGTTACTCGTGAAACCTGGGATGCTTGGTTGACTTCTCAGCTATTATAGTTTTATTTTACTCCACTCTTTTCCTCTGAATTGTTGTGCTAATTAAGCTTACGAATTTCAATCTCTTAGGCTCTTCAATTATGACATTGCAGCCCCTCTGTGGCAGCACACTGGAGTGTGGCAGATAGGATATTATGAAGTGGAGACATTCAATGGGAAAATGTCCAAAAGCAGTTCAAATCACTTCAGATAATTAAACAAGGGGAAAGAATGTAGCATGTTTAAAGAATATGAGATGGTTTTGTGAATAGAATGGTGTTAGGTACCTGTGCATGGGAAATTCATTACCCATGCTGAACTCATTTTTTACATTGTAATGAGAAAGAAGAATTGAAAAACACCTCTGTGAACATCACCTTTGTGAGTGCTTGCACTGAGACCTCCACAGCAGAGGCTGCAGGTTTAACAGACTTGTTTATTGCTCTGGATGTACCTGGGAAAAAACGCAGCAATTGAAGAAATAACAACTAATTTCAGTGGAAAGGTCAAAATGACCTGAATTGAGATGCTTAAGAATTAATGGAGTAGGCTGGTGTCAGCAGGCAGAATAAATGACATTTTTTATAACTGCCTGTTCACCATCCTGTTTGAGCCTCTTCACCTCCCCCAGACGCAGGAAAGGTTTCAAATGCATCACCAGATGGGGTTTTAAGAAGAGTCTGTAGAACAGAGTGAGGCAGTGCTTGAATGGGGGAGAAAACAGGCATTGGTCATTGGGAAGGAGAAAAAAGAGAAAAAAGTCAGAGTAAAAAGTCAGAGTAAATGTCAGGGATGTGTGAGCTGCACTCATGAGGGGAAGGGAGGAACTGTCACACCTGAGCCAGCCCTGCCCCACCCTGTCCCACAGGGCACAGCAGCTCTCTGCCACCCTCCACAAAGTCACAAGAATATTTCTACATATTTCTAATATTTCTAAAATATATTAGAAATATTTCTAATATTTCTAAAACAGCAGCTCCTAAAGTACAGTGACTACACAGAGCTGAATCAAAGCCAAGGGGAAGCAGAAATCAGCCCTCAGAGCACATGGAGTGCTATGCTCCTCTCCAGAGCTCAATAGGGCACAGCACCTTCTCTCCACTCCTGAGAAACCAGGTAATCAAAGAGGGGCATCCCTGTGATGTTGAAACCCAGGGTCTGCTCCTGCTGAGATGATGCTGAGATTTTTGCTGAGCAGACTGACATGAAAAGTGCACAGCTCTTGTCCTTTTTTACAGCCTGGTATTCTGTACTTGGTGCCTGGATGGCTGAAGGACAATTTGATAATAATCTGCACTTATGTAAATGACAGATGCAGCAAGAAGGAAAGTAATTGTCTCAGCTGGTGAAAGATGTGGGCTAGGAAAAACTAGAGAAGGCTGGATTTGGGGAAATGCATCATGACAGCAACATCTGTTGGAATGCAAAGCACAGTAATTTCACAACTATAAAGTGCACTGGACTATAAAGCGCACTTTTTTTTTCAGAGAGGTTTTTTCCAGAGAGGATCCGTGCGCAACAAAGTAACGAATTAGTAACGGAATGGCGCCATCGCGGGGTTTACTGGCAGCTGCTCAATTTGCAAACATTTTTCACGAATCGGCACAGCCTTTAAACGCAGCCCCAGGTGCCCTCCCTGTGCCGTGGGCCCCAGCACTCCCACCTGCCCCTGGCATCGGCTCTCATGGCTCTCGTGGCTCGCGCTTCCGGGTTGGCAAATTCCCAAACTTTTTCCATATATAAGGAGCACCGGATTATAAGGTGCACTTCTGGGTTTTGATCAAAATTTTAGTCAAAAAGGTGTGCCATATAGTCATGAAATTCTCTCCCGGGAAGGGGTGGGATCAGCATTGCTCCTGACGTTTGCAGCTCCATGAGACAGAACCTGGTTTGATCTATGGTACACTTGGCTTCCAGGAGACCCTCTCTATGATCCACTGGATTTTTTCCATCTCTGACTCCTGTGACTGTCTGCCTGACTCTCACTGGGTGATGAAATATCATTATAACCTTTGGAAATAATCTATCAGTGCCTGGAGAGCAGAGACTGATTTTCTCATTTGCAAGTGAGAGGCAGTGTGTTAAATTACCACTCCTGTCATTAAATGGATTGAGGAAAAAAAAATCTGATATACTTGAAGCAGGACATTTTCCCCCTCCCCTAACAAACCACCTCAGATTTCACCTTGTGGGGGGCCAGGAAGGTGAGGATTAGAACTTTAAATAACATTCATCATATTCTCTGAGGCTTAGGTTACTTGCTTGACACCTGAAAATGTTTCAGCAAGTCTGGCATGGAAGCTTTCTGCTGACTTACAGAGGATGAGGGAGCCTGTGCTGTGTCTGTCAGAGATCAGGAGGCATAAAATTTATCTTTCTGGTCCATGGAAGCTTCTGCTTGTCCATTTGTCTCTGAGAAATTTGATCCTGAACAACCTGGTCTAGTGGAAGGTGTCTGTGCCTGGGGGGGAACTGGATGAGCTTCACAGTCCCTTCCTTCCAAAACCATCCTGGGATCCTGTGAGGTGTGAAAAAAATCACTGTGCTGATAAACACAGTGACTGAATTCCTAAGTAATTGTGCTCAAGAATTGCACTTCTGCATCTTTGGAGCATCAGTAAGAAAGCTGTAGTGTTGTTTCAGCTGATTTTTTAAAATCACATCAAGCAGCTGATGCAGTTCTTCACAGCATTTGTTTCTGTCTCTTCATGCAGGGCAAAGTATTGATAATCATCTGCTACTGCTGAGCACTGGAGCTGGCAACATTTGAGGCTCCAGACATGGTGATGAATTGCTCTATGATACATTAATGTTATTTTGATCCCTGCTCTTTCAGAATTACATCGATCCAATTAGGTTAAGTAGCTTGCCATCTAAATTAATTTACTTTCTTCTATTAATCTCCTTTACTCTGGGTCAAAAAGCAGAAATGTAAATCAATCCATTATACTGTATATCTTTGGGGGGGTGGGAAGGTAATTGAATTACCTAATAGATACATATGCTGGATTGATTGTTTGGTATGTGGAACATTATTGCCATAATTGGAAAGTGGTGGAATTTGAGTGCTTGTTACACTTAATTTTCATAACCTGTCAAGAAATGCCTTGCTGTCCCTGGGTACCAACCTACATACCCAGCTACACAGCTTTTAGGATATTGGACATTTTGCAAGTGAGGATGCAAGCTCCTTCCTCTGCCAGGGCTCCCTGGCAGTGCCTCAGAGGTTCTCACCCTCTGCAGTGTGCAGAAAACCTTTCCCTGGCTCGTTCTCAGGCTGGCACCAGCACAGATGTGGCAGCACTGATGTCCAAGTCACCAAACTGAAGGAGGGTTAGAGCACTCTCCTCAACAGCTGCCTTCTTTCCATGTGACATTTCCATGGTTTGAGATCGTGGAATCCCAGAATGGTTTGGGTTGGGAGGAACCTTAAATCCCATCCAGTGCCATGGCAGGGACACCTTTCACTGTCCCAGGGTGCTCCAAACTTGTCCAGCCTGTTCTTGAACACTTCCAGGGATCCAGGGGCAGCCACAGCTCTGTGTTCCACATTGGAGCATTTTGCTTTCTTTAGGATAGCAAACAGTGGGATTCCATCATCTTGGTGCTCTTGCCAGTCTTTGACACTCACACTGGGAATTCTTACTTTCACCCAGTATTTTAGGATCTCTACCGAACTTTCATCCTGACAGGGACATTGCTGACACCAGGAATTCTTTTACCTTCTATGTTTCCTCACTTTAGTGGGGAGAAATTTCCATGGGAGAATCAAACAAAAATAAAGCTCTGATGTGAGGAAATGAGATCCAATCCAGTGGCTGGAAACTGAATGTTGGCACAGTTAAAATAGATGCAAAGTGCAGTGGTTTTAGGCTGGGCTTAGTTAAAATCCTGCCAGGTTTGCGATAGCTCCATCTTCATGGGAGATCCAGGCCAGGGCTCTTTATAGCAGGAAAATGGATCTGGTTCCTTCCCTGTCATTGCAGCAGAAGATAAATTCGGGTCAAGTGACCCCTGTAATGGAGCAGGGCAGGCTGGTGATCACAAATCCCTTCTGGTATTCAAACCTATGGATCTCTGAAGTATTTTCTAAATCTGTGCCTTAGAGCAGAATGCACAGCAGCAGAAAGGTCACCTCTATCATCATTGCTGTCAAACACCTTGGAAACAGCACAGCACAAAGCAAGAGTGTTGCTCAATCACTTTGCCCTTCTGCTGCATCTGTTACCTCTACCTGTACTTTGTATTTTTACCTGTACTTTGTGCCATTAAATGAAACTCACTCCCCTGAAGTGGATGAAATCCATTTCCAAAAAACTGCACAGCAAAACTCTGTTGGCTTCAGCGATGACATCTTGCCTTTCCAAAGGCAATTAATGTCTGCTAAGTGCAGAACTTAGCAGTGTTAGATAAATAATCATAATTATGAAAGCAGCTGCTCTTTGTGATAATGAGACAGTAGGAAATAGAAAGGGATTTTTTGAAAAGTGAGGAGAAGGGAGTGGCTCGAAACTGATTCTGGGTGTGTTTAGATGGGATTTTGGGCAGGAATTGTTCCTGTGAGGGTGCTGAGGCCCTGGCACAGATTTGCTGTGGCTGCCCCAGGATCTCTGGCAGTGTCCAAGGGATGTTGGATGGAGCTCTCAAAACCTGGGATAGGGGAAGGTGTCCCTGCCCTTGGCAGGGTGGCACTGGCAGATCTCAAAGGTCTCCTCCAACCCAAACCATCCCATGGTTATTGGATAGAACCCACTGTGTTTGGGTTTGTGGGGACTGCAGGCACAAGAGCTGAGATCACCACTGCACTCAGGACTCCTCTGAGGCACCAGTGCTGTCCCTGTGCAGCTGCTTGGTGTCATTTATTATTGTGTATTTATTATTTATTGTGCATTTATTATCATTTATTATTGTGAATCTAAAATCAACACAAAGTGTTTGGTTGGGAACCCAAATCCTGCTCTGGGTCTGGTGCTTGTCTGAGATCCAGTTGCTGCAAACCCACCAAATACTGCAGTGTTTTAACGTTCCATATCTATCAATATGCTAATATTTCCCACAAGCTGAAAAATTTAAAAGTTAAATGTGATAATCTCTGCTTGAATGCTCACTATAATGTGTTGGGGCTTCATTTTTTTGCCTTGCCACTTCCTTATTTTCTTTTTTTCCTTTTCTGTTTTTGGTCTTTCTTTTTTAGTTTAATTCTTTTTTTTTTTCTTCTACCTCAAGACAGATTTTTGAAGATGGGTTTTCTCCCTAGTAAGTGTTTGTAGAGTTCCTAGCACAACCAGCTCCTGATGGAGCCACTGGATATTAATGTGATGCAAATTAATCAGTAATGAAAATTAAATGTGTGTTTATGTTCTAGTTATAGTGCTTATGAAAACACAAGAAATGTGTACCATGGCTGTGTAAGGTTCCCACCACAACATTTGCAAGGGTGCAGTGCTAACCAGCTTTAAATAAAAGAAAGGGCCTGGTTGGTTCAAATGAACGACCCAAGGCAGAAACACCTCTTTGAAATGGAGCAGAATGAACACAGTGAAATGCAGAGCTGGGATTTTCAATATTCCACACTCCCCAGTTCTCTGAAGGTGATGGTGGCACGTTTATCTCTTGGCTCCTTCTGTATTGTGCTTTTGCAGCCCACCAGAAATTTTGTCAAAACTCAGGGGTGTTTGTGATGAGGAGCACGATTCAAGACCTAAGTTAGGAGTAAATGTGAAAGAGTGTTGTTCCTTCTGCCTTTGTTAGAAATGCTCTTTAGATAAGGAGTTGAAAACAGATCAATAGCAACACTTAAAAGAAAAAAAAAAGAAAAAAAAAAAAAAGAGGCAGATGCAGCTTTCCCTCTTCCATGAGTTCCCCACAAAAGGAGAAATTTTTGTGGTTGTCACACACATGCCCCTCCCTGGAGATTTCTGGAAAATGACAATTGCAAATCCAAATTTTGTATCTCATTGCCAAAGGCAGGAGGGGAAGCATGGAGAGAATGGGAACAAAGTGCCTCACCCCAGACATGATCTTGCACAGTCTCCTGTGTAATCCTTAAATTTCCATTCCTGAATGTCCTTTCAGATGATCAGGATCAATCCAGAGCTGTAAATTCTGTGATGTTCATGAGTGTTTTCCCTGGAGTGTCAATAGGAGGAGTTTGTTTCACTCACCAAGTGCTAAATTAGTCTTTGGGTGGCCACTTGCTGATGAATACACCAGATTAGATGGGAAAATAAGGAACACAGGGGAAAACATTTTCCTTTTCAACAAACCACCATTACTTAACAATACTCTAAACCCCAGATTTCCCATTTAGCCTGAAATGTGTTGAAAATTACATGGAGGATTCAACACAGAAATGTGCTGGCACGGAGTCCTCATTTGGAAGAGAAAACAGTCTGGAAACTTGCAGTCTATTCACAGTTACCACAGGAAGTGTTCGTGTCCTGCAGCTCCAATATTTGGAGTTCAATTTTCCCTTATTCCCCGTAGTCATTGAATCCTTAATGCCTGCCTTTGATCCTTATGTCAAACAGAACAGCTAGAGGAGAAATTCAAGGTGAGGTGGCCTCAATATTCCACGTGCTCTGTTTTTTTTATTTTTTAGGGGCCTGCTGGCCAGAGGATTCACAGAGACCCATTATTTGCAGGACGGCACTGACGTTGTTCTCACACGCAACCACACGGTAAGGCTTCGAATCCTTAAAATAAAATAAAATAAAAATGTTCTCTGCCACCAGCTGAGCCCTGAGATGAAACAGCTCAACGTGTGATCTTTTTTTACTGTTGCCTTCAGTGTCTTTGTGTCTGCTCTGATCCTACACATGAACTTTTAGAGGCAGACTTTAAAGGCTTCAACCATCTGACTTTTAAAATTTGTGACGTTTTTTTATCAGCTTCTTGGAAGTAGACCTATTAAAATTTGATAATTATGGCAGTCATGGCTGAGCAGTGTTGGAGAAAAGCCCTGGTTCTGTTTGGGGGAAAAAAACCCCTGAATATCTGATTTCCAGAGTGCAAAAGTTCATGTCAGAGGCTGGAAGGCTTGGGTGCCTTTTCTCACTGGTTTGGGAGATGGTGTTGGTTGGGGTTTTTTTAAAATCCAGGCCATAAATGTGTTGTGGAAGCACTTTATACTTGTATTTGTGTGTATGTATGTATATTTATGTGCATGTATAAATATGGATATATACAAAATATGGCTGATTAAAATCAGCAGTTAAAACCTGCTTTTTACAAATAAAAGCCCCTTAAGGCAGGAATGCTTTTCGTCCTCTGACAGCATGAATGCCTAAATTAGAAATAATGCAGCAAGCCATTTTAATTACAAAGCTTATCTTTTAATCTGCCTAAAGTCCCATAAAGTATTTGTTATGTTATGGTATTTACTTAGTGACACTGTCAGCAGAGACACCCTGCTTTGTGTTCCCATCCATAATGGGCTTTACTGGGATCAGGGGAAGGAATCATTTCTCTGCATAACATCTTATTTCTGAAAAAGCATCTTCATTATAGCTGCAGACACCCCAAGTAAAGCAATCATTTCGGAAGCTTTCAGCGCTTTCATTTCGCTGGGTGCTCATATCTCCTTCCAAATCAGCTCAGCAGAAAATAGTCATTTGTTTTAGGAGCAGCAAGGCTGCAGAGACTCCTGAAAGAAGTAAAAGGAAATAAATGAAGCACATGAGTCGTTTAGAGATTGACCTGAGTTAACAGGAGTGTGTGTGCAGCTAATGACAGGTTTTCCTTGCTAAAACACAATATCATGGCAAAGTAAGTCATGATTAATAATGGCCGTGCATTTTGCTGCCTGAAAAAAGAGAGAGATCAGTGAATTCATTTTTCATTGAATGCTGCAATACGGCCGAGAAAAGATAAGCCTGATTTTATTTTTCTATCTCTTCCTCACTGAGGACATCAGTACAGTCTGGAGTTGAAACCTAATCCGATTTCCCATTGAAAAGTTGCTTAGTCAAATTCTGCTTGGAGGTCAAAGCAAGGCAGGTTTGTGGAGCTGTCACCTGGGCACTTCTCCAGCACACAAGTCAGTGTCCAGGTTATTTTTCAATCTGGAAAATCATCAAAAACTGCTATTTATTAAAATATCCCAAGCAAGGGTAGAATGTGTTTTAAGTATGATAGATCAGACTTGGCAATTATTTGTTTTATATACTAGTTTACAGGAATAAAAAGATCTGATAGCAGGAGAAAAAATCCTGCAATTCAGCAGAGCTACTGAGCTAGAAATCAATTTTCTCCCAGACCTGTTGCAGGCCATGCTCTGATAAGTTTACATTTTCGATATTGAACTTTGGCATCACATAGCTGGATCTCAGAGAAATTGTGAAATGGGCCACAACCAGGAGCTCAGAGTTAATAAAATGACAAGTTGTATGTGGAGAGGGAAAGAAATCAGGCCCTTTGCCATAATTCACTCTTAGATAAGGACAGCTGGACCACAGCACAGCTGTGTAGGCTGAGATATTGGCTCCCATTTCACTGGGCCTGATGCTCAAACCCAAACTTTTCCTTCTCAGGAGCTCTGAGCTTCGCCTCTGCTCATGCTTGCTTTAAGCAATGAGAATAAACCTACAGTAATTTCACGATTATAAGCCACACCTTTTTCATTGAAGAATCCAGCCTACCCCAGTAGTGTGGCTAATCATCAGGTGCGGCTTATTTATGGACAAATCCCAGCTAAATGCCAACCCGGAAGTGAGAGCCGGCTGGGGAGTGTGCCTGGGGCTGCCTTTAAAAGCTTGGCTGGTCTATGGAAACTGTTTGCAACTTGAGCACCTGACACCAAACCCCGCGCTGGCACCATTCTGTTACTAACTCGTTACTTTGTTACACATGGATCCTTGCTTTAAAAAAAAAAAGAAAGGAAAAAAAAAGTGCGGCTTATAATCAGGTGTGGCTTATAATTGTGAAATTACTGTATTATATTTTTTGGTTTTAGCATATTATTATTTATTTAGCATATTAGCATAGATTCTGCTGGAGTGGGGGGAGAGCACTGATTTTTGTTTTATCAGCTGGATGCATGGAACTGACAGCACTGACATAAAATGAAATAATGTACCCAACACTTAAAGCTTTGGCATCCACAGCAGTTGTGACTGAAGTGATCACCCCCAAAAAAACTCAGTCTATGACTTCCTCCCTTCTACTGAGGCTTTATCTTTGCTAATGTGTTCCTGACTCTTAATGAGGAATGATTATAAAAATACCAAAAACATTCTCACCATGTTTCTGTCATTCCTTCCACTGAGATTTGTATTTAGAAAGTCAGAACTGGCTGCTCTGTGTTCACTTTCTTGTGCTGGAAATCAAACATTTTTCCTGGTGTAAACTTACAGAAAATTCCTGTCTGAATCATTCCATCTTGCCCAGACTGTTGCTTTCTTCACCAAAATCACCAGATTTTGGTCACTGGAAATCTGCTCTGAGTGAAAGCCATGCCCCAGCCTGGAAAGGTTAATTAATGTAATAATGAACCAGGCCCTGAAAAGGCACAGGGACATCACTGATAACTTCCCTTGCACTAATCAGGAACCTTTTACAGCAGAATTTGCAGTCTCCAGGTGGCATTCAAAACAAAAAGAAACACTGGACATGACACAGTCCTTGCTTTCCAGCCAGTCACATAGTTGGGGATGCAGTATAACCTTTAGTCGCCAATAAAATTAGCCTTGATTCCAGACAGATATGTGGATGTGCTTAGAAACCTTCTGTGTGTGTTTTGCAGTGGGTTATTAAAGAAATATAATAACCTAGCCACAAAATGAAATTGGACTGTTGTCTGCCAAAATAGAAGACCCCTTTTATTCTTGGTTGGTTTTAATAACATGCAGCTACTTGGTTGGGTATTTAAATTTAAAATTTCCTTTCCAACCTGTCTCACTTCCTTCTCATTTGCTTTGTGATTTTTTTTAAGTTATAGGGTAGAGATTGGCTTTGTTATACTTCTCTTTTCACATAGCTACCTTCTATAAGGATACACAGATTTAAATGCCCTTAGATAAAAATAGGGATCTCTATAGAAAGGAGTAAAATGCAGCAGCTGATTTGTTCATCTTATTAATTTTATAAAATATTTGATATTGTAGCTTTAAATAAATAACAGAGAAAAAAGGGGTCAATCATACAAATTTAACATTCTCGATATTGTGATATATGCTATGAAGTAATTCGTGTTAATTTGGGATTTATGGGATATAAATAATGTTATTACCTATAACAATCCTTTAAAAAATAAGAACACAAAGCCAAACAAAAAGCCTCCTATAACCTTTTGGCGTTTAGAAGCACCCAAGGTTTCCATTCAGGAGCTCTTTGGCCTGTTGAGCACACAGAATATTTGGTGGGACAGGAGAGGTGCTGTCAGTGTGATTCTGAATTCTGAAACTGAAAATCACCTTTGTCAGGAAAATTAATCCACAAACACTAGTGGTTCATGTCCAAAAAGGAGACAGAGGATTCCTTTTACTTTATTTGAGTAAAGGGAGAGGCCATGGGGCATCCCCAGGGATTTTTCAAATTTTTGGAGGATGCAGCCTCCTTTTTATCCAAATTTCCTCTCTCTCTTTCCCTATTGTTGATGCACTTTAGTGACACAGACTTCCCAAACACTGATACCCGAGATTCCCCACTAATGCACAACCCTCCCTTTTCATTTTTAATTCTTACAGAATTCATGGTTTTCCCCCAATCCTTCTTTCATCTTTCAATATCCAATTTCATTTTTCAGCAAACCTACAGCTTGTTTGTAAAGGCAAATATCTTTTTCCATTCCTCAATCAGTGGAATCCATCCCATTGTTCCTTTTCTCTCTCAGTGCTGGTTTTATCTCCCAGCAGACCCCACAGCTCCCCACAGCTCGTTTGTAAAGACAAATCCAACATTCCTCTCACCCTGAAATAAAAGGGCTGGAAACCCAGGAGCAAAGAGCATCTGTGAGACTGAAATGTTTTCTCTTCCTGGCACAGGGTCACTGCTTTTACCATGGCCGGGTCCAGGGCTACCCCGAGTCCTCCGTCAGCCTCAGCACCTGCTCAGGACTCAGGTGAGCCAAGATTTTATCCATGTTTGAGCTCCTGACTGCTGGGTTTGACTTTTAATGAATCTATCAATACTGGGGAAAGGGCTGGAGAATTCCTGAGGAGCTGGGAAGGGAATGGAGAATTCCTGAGGAGCTGGGAAGGGGCTGGAGAATTCCTGAGGAGCTGGGAAAGGCTCAGCCTGGAGCAAAGGAGGCTCAGGGGGGACCTTGTGGCTCTGCACAACTCCCTGACAGGAGGGGACTCCAGCAGGGGTTTGGGATCTCCTCCAGGAACAGGGACAGGAGGAGAGGGAACAGCCTCAAGGTGGAAATTTGGGAAAATTCCTCATGGAAAGATTTGTCCAGCCCTGGCACAGCTGCCCAGGGCAGTGTTGGAGTCCCCATTCTTGAAGGAATTTAAAATCCACGTGGATGTGGTGGCATTTGGGGACGTGGATGGCCTTGTCAGTTCTGGGGAATGCTTGAAGATCATAGAGAACTTTTCCAACCTGAATAATTCGGTTATTCCATAGTTCTGTGGATTCCACACAGAACTTTAAGCTCTGTATTCACCACACTCCTGCTTGAGGAGTAGCAAAAGGAAATAAGGAGAGGGAACGGCCTCAGGCTGGGCAGGGGAGCTCAGGGTGGAAATTTGGGAAAATTCCTCATGGAAAGGTTTGTCCAGCCCTGGAGTCCCCGTGCCTGGAGGGATTTAAATCCATGTGGATGTGGCACTTGGGGACACGGGACACTGGTGACCTTGGCAGTGCTGGGGGTGGTTGGACTCAGTCATCCTAGAGGGCTTCTCCAACAGAAATTAATTCCATGATTCTCTTTTTCAAATGTTGGATGAACCCATTTTCCCTCTAGTTGCTGTGAGGAGAAAAAAAAACAAAGAATAGATAACACAGTCCTGGGGGGTTTTCCAAGAGCCACCCTTTCTCTCCTGCTGCCCACCCCTCTCTGTGCCCATTTCTTGGCACAGTGTCCAGTGGCTTTCCAGGCCTCTTTGTCCCCAAAACTGTGTCACCAGAGCTTTCAGCACTGCTTTGCCAGCTGTGGAATCCCTCACTGTCCATGGTTAGGAGAGGTGGCTTTAGAAATCAGAGCATCAAGGATGAGATGATACAGGGAATGTGAGTGGTTGTGGAGCTCAGTAATTGTATTTGTGGCAGGTAAGATGCTCAGCTTTGGGATTTTAGCTGCTTGCTAACAGCAGAGTAGCAGATTACTATTGCTACAATCCAAAGAGTCTGACAAAGGAACGGGCTGACAATATTTCAAATGCACAATGGACACAGTTCAGGAAACAATTATCTTTCTTGCTTGGACAATCAGAGACTGGTATTTACTCACAGAGCTGTTCCAAATCACAGTAATTAACTGTAAATTGGCTCGAGAATTCTCCCTGGAAAACCCAGTTTTCCTGTCAGATTTCCAGCTGTCTCAGCCTTTTCTGGGTTTAATTTATCTACAAACAGCAGGAGTAGCTGGAATCTTTTCCCCTTGATTTTGCATTTTGTGCAATAGTGGCATTGTCGACGTTTTTGTAGGGGAGCTCTGGGACAGACAGCAGCAGAGAGAGCAGAGTTTGATCCCACGACCCCTCTCCCTCTGGGAATGACCCATTTGTTGTAAAATATATCCAGAATTTAAAACTGTGGTTTAAAAATCTAATGCAGAGCTCTCAGTATTTTAGTTAAAGGTTGCAAGCTCCACAGGGAAAATTTGTACCTCGTGGGACAGGGTCTGCATTGATTGGAAATGAATCACTCTGAGAAAACACCCTTCTCCACATTAGAAGTCTTTTCTTTCTTCTCCAAAGTGCTGTCTTTACAACTGTGGAGCTCCCAGAGCAGTTTCTCAGTTTCAGGTGGTGCAGATATGTCAGGACAGCAGATGCTGGCAGGGACATTTTCCTGTCACTTGCAGACAAGTCCCCAAAGTGCACGCTGACAGGATTAGGCTCCTTCCCTGCAGGGGAAGAGCAGCACCTTTTCCAGTACAAAACTGCAGGAATTTCCTTTGCAGTACACGTTTTGTTCTAGTGGGAGATCAGATGAGGAGAAATCTGAGTTTCTGTGCCCGTTTCGCTGCTGAGTTTGTACACAGAGTGTCCATGGGTGAGAACAGTTTGTGATAAGAGTTCTGTGCCTGGTGATTCACGCCACCACACCTGTTCCACAGCTCAACACTTCCCAGGCAGCAGCAACTCCTTGTGCTTAATCATAGAAACACTGAATGGTTTGGGTTTGAAGGGACCTGAAAGCTCACCCAGTTCCTTCCACTAGACCAGGCTGCTGCAAAAAAATGGACAGTCCAAAAGAAATTCATGGCTTACTTTGCTGGCAGCTTTGCTAGCTTGAAATAATATTTATAGATATAGATGATACAGATTTTTACAGATATAGATTAGATAGCTATAGATATGATGATATAGATGATATGGATTATATAAATTGATATAGATATAGGTTAGATAAATATAGATTAGATACAGATATAGGCGATACAGATATAGACATAGAGATAGAAATATAGATTAGATAGATATAGATATAGATTATTAGATATAAATATAGATTAAATAGATATAGATTACATAGATTGATATAGATAGAGATGATATAGATATAGATGATACAGATATAGGCATAGATATATTGATATAGATAGAAATATAGATGATATAGATATATATAGATGATTAGATATAAATATAGATTAGATAGATATAAATATAGATAGATGTAGATTGGATATAGATATAAAATAGATATAGATGCAGATAAAGATTATAGATAGATAGATAAAGAGAGATATAGATATATAGATAGATATAGATATATTGATAAAGATATAGATATAGATATAGATACATTGATACAGATAAAGATAAATATATAGATATAGATATAGATATAGATAGATATATAGATATATATGGTAGGATAGGACAGGATAATGTACTTTTCAGCAGCTTGCAGGAGCAGGGACTCTTGTTTTTCCACAGGTAAAGGCTCCAAGCTGCAGAGCAGACACTCAAGCACTGTGTGGCCATGGAGCCCAGGTGGGGACAGTCCCTGGAGCAGCCCTTTCACTTGCAGCAGCTGCTGGAAGGGAGGCCAGGTCTCGTTTTCAGGGTCTGCTCCTGGCTGTGTGACAGTTTCTAAGTGAATCAGACAAATCTCTCTGTCTCAGTTTCTCCATCTGTGAAATCCATTTAATGATTCTTACCTACCTCACACAGCTGCTGCCTGGAGCGGGGGTTCAAGTGCCTGAAAAACATCTAATGAAAGGAAGTGCGTGCTGTCAGCCCTCTGAAATGCTGGAGAACCAATATCCTCCCCCTCCCAGCACACAGGCACCCTGGGCATTGTTCCAGGTGTGGATAGGATGCGGCTCTGCGTTTTCCCCCAGATCAGCAGAGTTCATTAAAAGACATGAAACTACTCCTAAAGAATAGGTTCCACATTTCAGTGTGCTCTGAAGCCTGAGTGCTCAGCAGCAAAGAAGCAAAAGGGATCATAGGAATTACTGAGACAGAAATAGAGGATAAAACAAGAACCCTCATTACCACTTGATAAATCCACAGAGCACTCACATCTTGAGCTCTGTATGCAGTTCTTGTTTTCCCCTCCCCTGCTCCATCTCAGAAGAGGAAGAAGCATTATATCCAGAAAAGATACAGAGAAGGACAAAAATTGTGATCAAAGGTATGGAGCAGCTTTTATCCAAGGAGAGAAAATAGACTGGGATTTGTCACTTCTGAAAGGAGCTGACAGAGGAAAGGAGAATGATGAAACAAGGTTGAATGTCACTCTGGGGAGGGGACAATTACTGAGCATTCTTCATAACCGCAAAATTAGGAGGCATCAGCTGAAACTTTGGAGCAAAGAAAAGTATTTTTAAATTCTCATAAGGGAGTGCTGGAGCTGTCACAGGTGGGTGTCAGTGTAAGAAGAATCAGTGGGTTCCAAAGAGAGGTGTAAGAAGAATCAGTGGGTTCCAAAAAGAGATGAAGGAGGAATCAGTGGTCTCCAAAAAGAGGTGACAATTTGGGAAGGGCAGCTCAGGGAGCCTGTGCAGGGCTGCCAGACCCTGAGATGTCCCTGGCACTGCTGCTGTCCCAGCTTGTTCTGCTCTCACCTCTCAGTCCTGAGCTGCAGGAACTTTGCTCTGAGCTCCTCCAGCCATCAAGGTCCTCCCTCCCCGTGGCTGAGCAGTTGAGTTGTGTTTTTATCTCCTGAACAAGATGTGATTGCTCTGTGAGGAGGAGGAACTGTGTGAAATCTGAAAACGAAGGTTTGTCTGGTTTATCAGGCAGGTGGAGGGGGGAGAGGTGAGGAGGAGAGAGGAGGAGGCTCAACTCTCTCTAACTCACATTTTTCAGCTCTGTGACATCCTCAGACACAGAACAGCCGAGCTCCTCACCTCACACAGGAGCACAATGGCAGAAATAGTGGGATTGACACAGAGCTGCCTCAAATGCAGGTTAGAGCAGAATATAATCATGCTGTAATCTGGATCCTGCTGGCTCTCTGAGAAGGAGGAGCTGAATGGCAGAGAGGGAAATGCTGAGTGCACGAGAAGGGAACAATGGCTCATCAGGATTTGTGTGTCCATCTGGATCAGAAAGCCAATTGACTGTCAGAGCTCGTGGGAAGGTGAAGGTACCACAGAGTTGAGCCATTTCCTTCCTGTCCTCAGGAAATGCCCTTCTGTTTATCCAGCTTGCAGCCTCTTCAAGTTTTTAGCAAATAATTTTGGTCTGTGGCCACCGCTCACATCTTCTGTGATAAATTTGTTTAGATTTGAATGTTTTTTCCCTGATTGCTTTCCCTGTGAGTGCTGAATACAGAACTGCAGCCTGGAGAAGGGCACAAACCTCTCTGGTCCAGAGGACTCTGCCATGGGAATGTGCAGCTCCAAAAGCATCTGCAGGGACCTCTTGGATGGGGGAGTTTGAGACGTGCTCCCAAAAATTCCTCGGGAGCCTAAGGACAGGAATCTCCCAGAAGGCTTTTCCTTCTGAAACACCAAAATGCACTTGAATATCCTCAGATATTTCACCCAATATTTAGGTGTTTAACCCAGTCACACATAGAGAAAGTGTTCAGTCATTGTCCAGCCTATCAGCAGCTGAAAGATGCAGTGTCCACTGAGACAGGGATGGGGAGAAGGCCCCAGAATGGAATAGATGCTGGGAGTACAGAGTTATGGTACCCAAAGCTGCCAACACCATTTTTCAAATTATCTGGCTGAACTCACTGCAGACAGTCAGCTGAAAAGGGGATTTAAATGTGACACTCCAGACATCAACTATTTTAAAAAAGAATGGAAGTAGGAAACCAGTGAGAAAAAGAAATGTAAATTCCTCACAACTCCTCAAGCATCATTTCCCCACAGAAGAAGAGATTTCATCCAAAGTGAAGTTAGGAGAAAATCCCTGTTGAGAAAAGCACTGGTTTGGATGTGAGCTTGCTGAAGAGCTTTTAGTTCATATAAACATCCTGCATGGTTTGTAATTTATCTGACCGGGAAACTCCTGGAGGATTTTGAGCTCAGCTTTAGAAACCATTCACTTTCTGGGGTTTCACAGCTGCTGTGGGCTGCCTGTTCAGGGGAGCAGGTCCTGGCCCAGGGTCACCTCTGTGAGCTGATGAGCATCATGCCCAGACTTTGACAGGGACTGTGCCAGGACAAGGATGAGGGAGGATCCCCACCCAGCTGTCTGAGCCTGCTCCTTCTCCATCCACTCTGCTTCTGGCATTTACTGGCATGGGCAAGTTTGAGTTTTCTTTTCCTGGCTCTCTTTTTGCTGCAAGGTGCTCTAAAATGTGCTCACTAAATTGGTACCCATGCCAACACCTCTTTCCTTCTTTTTTCTTGTCCTTCTCCTTCTCCTTTCTCCTTTTCCTTTTCTTTCTTCTCCTTCTCCTTCTCCTTCTCCTTCTCCTTCTCCTTCTCCTTCTCCTTCTCCTTCTCCTCCTTTTCTTTCTCCTTTTCTTTCTCCTTTTCTTTCTCTTTTTCTTTCTCCTTCTCCTTCCCAATCCACATGTGACACTTTCTCTGTCACCACAACCACTGTTCCTCGTAGCCCAAATGCTGGATGTGAAATTGCATTTTCTCTTCCCATTCAAGTAGTTCCTTGCAGGAATTCCAGGAATCAAAGTTGCAGCTCGATCTGCATCCACTCTGGACAGATCTGTCCTACACTGAGGAAGGATGAAGCGTGTGCTGCAGGAGTCTCTGGCCATAATTCCATTTCAGAGAATATCTTTTCAGGTTTGTGAAGGGCCCTGGCTAGAATGGAAGCTGTGTGAGTAATGATGTGTCTGGGTGAGAACACCTCCAGCACTCCTGCGAGCTGTGCTACTGCTTCCACTGCCCTTTGAGATGCTGCCCTTGGTACATTTGGGTCAGATTTGTTATTTTAATCGAATCCTGCTGTGCAGTCTAGTAGGATAATGGGATTTTTTGGCTCTCCTATTGTGCTCTTCATCAATAGATAATTCTTTTTCTGTGGATACTAAAATTCCCTCCATTTTAGAGGTGCTGCTGCAGAAAGAGGTGGGGGCAGTGGTGGAGACAGGAGCATATCTGCCTCCAGACTCCCATTCTCTGCATTTCTCACTCCTTTAAAGTCAAGGAATGACCAAGCCATTTGAAAAATATCTAAATATCAGCTCTATTAGAAAAACAGTCAATAGATCATCCTGCTCATTTATCCCCACAGTATCCATCTGCAACTTATTAAAACAGCCTGGAAGTGAAGTCCTCATTCACCACTTCATTTTTCTTCCTCTTTTGTTTGTTTGCCTGCTTACTTGCCTGGGAATTTGTTATGCAGAGCCCTGGGAATGTAGAATGTACAATATAAATAAATAAAAATGCCCTCTCAGTGCACAGATCACCCCCTGAGACGGTGCCTGTTGAGCAGCTCGGGGTCACAAAGCTCCAATTCTGGTGCCTTTTCACCTAAAACTCCTTGAAATCCATGGAAGAGCTGTGGGATCAGCCCTGTCCTTCTGAAGCTGAAACATTAATTGTGGAATGAAGGACCTGGAGGTGTAGTATTTAAGTGAATATTTAGTGTGTGAGCATGATTGCCCTCTCATTAATTTCTCAGGACATCTGCATTCCTCCACCACTGGTAAAAGAGCTTTTTATTGTTATTGTCTAGAAATGAGCCTAACTCTGAGCTTCATTAAAACCAAATGTTTAATTACACTCACAGATCTCAGGTTTATCAATTTACTTAATTTCCCCTGTATAGTGCAGCAGAATAATATATAATAGTTTCATATAGTGCTGCCCCAGCCAAGTTTTGCTTCAGCATCACAATTTCTCAGACAAGTATGTGTTGATGGTTTATGTTGGCAGGACCTTTGCTTCTGCTGACAAGTTGGAAAAGAAAAATCCCATTTATATTTTGAGATTTCCTAAAGCCTGCTGATTTATGAAATACGACTGGCCTCGCTTTAGGTTTTGTTTTGGTTTTCCTTTTTAAGGGGAGGGGGGGGGAAATTCTATTAGATTTTATCGACAGTTTAAAAAGTGGAATTATTCCATTAAATTGCTTTTTCTCTGATTGAGGGATTCCTGGCAGTGGGAAATGATGTGAGCTATGTTTTAATTTCTGTTTGAGACAGAGAGAGCTCTCCCATCTCCTGCAGAGAGCCCCAGGTGGCTCAGAAGGGAGGACAGGAGGAAAATCTGAGTTTTCCATGTCCAGGGGGATCAGCAGGGATGTGCACGAGGCAGGACTGGGGCTGACCCCAGACACGAGCAGGGACCAAAACCTGTGCAGAGCTGGAGTCAAATTTAAGCCAGGCTCAGGACCACACTGGAGCTGCTTCCAGTTGGCCTGGAGCCTGGGATTGATGTCTGGACGTGCTCTTGGGATGGATATTCGGATTTTTTCCCTCCCTCTCTGCTACCAGTGATGGAGAAGACAGAGGGATCATTTCAGGTAGGGCTGAGGTTGTCTCTTGGCTTTCCTGCCTGCAAATCTTTCTGCCTTCCCAGCATCTAGAGATGTGGGAAAAACAGAATTAGACACCTGACACTAAAATTTGAACACTTCATATTGCTTTTTTCCCCCTCAAACATCTACAATCCTGGGGATTCTGGTAGTCTTTTTTCTGAGAGAAATACCACTGATTTATTTTAAGGACTTGCTGAAATCTGTTTGGGGTTCTTTGGATGATATCTGATTGGGGAACTGTAGTTTAATATACAATTTGCCACATTAATATATTATTTGCCACACTGGAAAACACTTGATTAACAAAGAGGCTCCTGAAAAATAGAAAAGTTTCTGGGAACATGGGCTGGCTCAGGAGTTTGGGAGAATCCTGTTAGAGAGGGAGACAGAAATGGTGGAGGAGTAGCAGAGGCTTCTTGGAAACACCTGAGGAGAGTGGAAGGAACCAGTAGCTATGGATTTATTTTATTTGCCTTAAATTCTCAGTTCTGTATGACTGCTGGGTATTGTTCACACCAAAAAAAAAAAGAAATAAAGAAAGGAACCATAACTCTTGACTCGTTACATTTTTAAGGTGCTGTGTTTGGCACTGCACGATGGGGGAAAAATGCAATTGTAGGAAAAGAAAATGAGTCAAAAACAGAGAGCTGGCCAAGAAAATTCATATTTGATATTCATTATCTTATTTCAGATGGTCACAAGCCAAGTGCTGATATCCTGTAGGCAGCACTCAAGGGATAAGTGTGCTTTAAATGAAAAGTCTGTTCTCCTTTATGCAGAATCTGCAGATTTTCCTCATCCTGGGATTGCTCCATAGGCAAAGGGAAACTGTCCTGAAAGACCCACACTGTCCCTTGGGATGGGAATCAGACTGGAATGCTTAGGAAAAACCCAAAATAATCATTCTGGGGTCTGATCATTTGTCCATACCCTCAGCAGCAAAAGGAAATGAGGGGTAAAGAAATGGTTATTTAGACCTTTTTAAAGAAATGGTTATTTAGTTCTTTTAAAAGAAGTGGTTATTTAGTTTATTTTAAAGAAATGGCTTTTTAGGTTTTTTTAAAGTTATTTAGTTCTTTTAGGCAGAAGTTGGGTACATGAGGGAATACATTGGAAACATGTCATTGATGTTGCACATTTTGAATATGAACTCCTGAAAACAAGATGCTCACTTTAAAATATTTTTTAAAAAATTAAAATTGAGAGAACTCAGGATACAACTAAGTCTCACTTTCTAGTGCAAGTAATTAAAGAAAATTGTTCAAGCTTCTAATTTCGAAAGTGAATGTTCTAAGAAGGGCATATTTAGCATTAAAAATAAACCCCTTCATGCTTTTCTGTCGTTTCTGAGTTGTCAACACAGGGAGCTGCTCAGGCTGGCCCATTTCAAGCAGTGACTAATGGACTCCTGCCTCCAAAATTAAATGATTAATTGCACGAGGCAAAGACAACAACCCTTATTTGATTGTGCTGATTACAGGGCTGCTGGTTTTCGGAGTAAAGGGAATATATTGTCCTCATTTCCTAAATCCTCCAAGGAGTAAGGCAGCTCTGACAGTACAGTAATTTCACGACTATAAGGCGCACCCTTTTGACTAAAATTATGCTCGAAACCTGGATGTGCGTCTTATAATCCGGTGCACCTTATATATGGAAAAAGTTCGAAGTGTGAGCTGCAGCGAGGGCAGCTGCGAGTGCCGGGGCCCACAGCACAGGGAGGGCACCTGGGGCTGCATTTAAAGGCTGCACCGATCCGTGAAAAATGTTTGCAAATTGAGCAGCTGCCAGTAAACCCCGCGATGGTGCCATTCCGTTACTAATTCATTACTTTGTTGTGCGTGGATCCTCGCTACAAAAAAAAAGTACGCCTTGTAATCCAGTGCACCTTATAGTTGAGAAATTACTGTGATTTAGAGCTGTGGGGTATGAGGTTGATCGGATCAGGGGTGACCTGCTCGAGGTGTCTCCTGTGTCAGGGGAGTTTTTGGGATCCTGGCTGCTGGGATAAATCAGCCCAGCTTTTCCAGCCGTGATCCATCACTCCCAGCTCGCTGCTGATGGCTGAGTGTGCCTTACCTGCTCTGCCAAGGGGACTGAGGAAGCTGCAGATGAATTATCAAACCCTGAGCCTTGGTTCAGGCTCCTGGAACTGCTGGTGGACAGATTTTGATATCTGGCTTTCCAGGCTGCTTTTTTCTTTTGGAATTTTAGCTGTTCCTGTCACCAGTAAAATGTCTTTTGGCTTGGCTGAACTGGTGTTAACGGTGCTCTGAAGCAAGATTGTGCAGCTAGCTTGAAATTAATACTTCAGGTTATTTGATAGCAGACCAAAGACTTTGAGTTTATTCATCATATCTTCCTAGGATAACTAAGGCGGCTTTTCCCTAATAATTATAATTTTATTTTTAAATCAGTTTTCATAGTATCATTAACCTGCTTTTGAATCCTTTTCTTCCTATTTTATCCTTCTTCTTTTTAATTTTCTGGAAAATTTTACAGTGACACTGGTCAGTACAGACAGAAATAAAAAGGGCAGACACTTCTAAAGCAACAAAAAGACATACTAAGAAAATGAAGTCTCTCCATCCCTTGTCCCAGTCCCTCTCCAGGTCTTCTGGAGCCCCTTTAGGCTCTGGAAGGGCTCTGAGCTCCCCCTGGAGCTTCTCCTCTCCAGGCTGGACACCCCCAGCTCTCCCAGCCTGTCACATATTCAACCTTTTGTCACCTTTGTTTTGCTGCGGCACCTCAGGACACCTGGGCAGGACCCAGCACAAGGACACTCCTTCTTTCCTCTTACAGGCTGTGACTTAAAGAATTCAACAGGAGAGCTCTCCCTGCAAAGTCTGTGAGTTCCTCAGGGAGCAGGTGGTAGTGATGTCAAAATTATTCTTTTGGGCAGTTAAATGAGAGAAACAGGAATCAACCCTTCCCATGTCTGAGCTTCCCTCTGCTGCCCCACTGAGCAATATTTAAAAATTTAATATTTTAATAATTTAACCATTTAATAATCCATCCTGACACCACGAGGCCTCTTTGATCTGAGGCCCACGTCAGGGTTTGGTTTAACAGCTGGAATGCAACTTCAGGGTTTGGTTTAACAGCTGTAATGCAACTGCAGATTAAATAATATTTCCCACTGAACCAGGGTTTGGTTTAAAAGCTATAATGCAGTTGCAGGTTAAGGGACATTTCTCACTGCAATTTCAGGATTTGGTTTAAAGCTGTAATGCAGCTTCAGGTTAAAGAATGTTTTCCACTGCACCAGAGTTTAGTTTAAAACTGCAATGCAATTGCAGATTAATGGATATTTCCCACTGCACCAGGGTTTGGTTTAAAGCTGTAATGCAGCTGCAGATGAATGAATATTTCCCACTGCACCTTCACTTCCCAAAGCTCCTCCAGGCTTTTTTCGCTCCCGTTCGCCGCTGCTCCGTCGGAAATGCTTCACTGGGAGAATGGAAAACAAATAAAGCACAAAAATATCATTTTGCTCTGCAGTGCAGCACTTCAGAAGAGACAAATTTCTGTGAGCCATTGGTTGTTTTAAAGTATAGAGTGTGTTGCAATGACAAATGTACGGCTTTGATGTTTCCTGCTCCGCTCGCCCGTGACATTGTAAATCAGTGTTTTGCTTTCTCCTACTCCATCATTATTAAACCTGGTGTAACTCTGGTGTAGACAAGCTCCTGAAAAACACGTGTCTCACTCTGCTGTCCTGTGTTCCAGGGGAATTATTGTGTTTGGAAACAACAGCTACATTTTGGAGCCATTGGAAGGTGCTACGAGCGAACACAAGATCTACCGAGCGGAGAAGCTGAGAGCAGCCCCGGGCTCTTGTGGCCACCAGCTGGACATCCCTGCCCTGGGGACTGCCAGAGCCACCTCACAGCATCCTCCAGCTGCCAGGGTAGGTGTCTGATGTGCTTTCATGTGTCTGCTGGGCAGCTTTTCCATGTTGCTGCCCATCACAAGAGTCTCTACTGAGCAAAACCTTGACCCACCTCATCCCTTGGTGCCATCTGCTGAACCACACAGAATTCACAGAATGACTGGGTTGGAAGAGACCTTCAAGATCAACAAGTCCAACCCATGCCCTAACACCTCCACTAGACCATGGCACCAAGTGCCACATCCAGGCTTTTCTTCAACACACTTGCTTGGTCACTCTTTCTGTGAAAAACTTTTTCCTAATATCCAACCTGGATCTCCCCTGGCCCATCTTGAGACTGTGTCCTCTTATTCTGTCAGTTGCTGCCTGGTGAAAGTTGAAGTGCAGCCTTGAAATTATTTGGTAAATCTTTATTGCTTTTCCTGGACTCTCCATGGATAAATTGCTTTTCAACACAGAAAAGTTTATGGGTTCAGATTATGGTCGTATATTTTGGTCCTGGTATGGTTATAACCAGAATTTAAGGCTCCCTAAGAATACTGAGCGAGGTCTGGAAAAGTTCTTGCCCTCCCAAGATGAAAGAGAACATGATAGCTGGGGAACTTTGCTAACACTAGGTTTGGAAACTTTATATTTTAGTAGTGAAGTCTCTTATGCAGACAAAACAAATTCTCAGCATATTATTTTACAGATGTATTATTGGAGTTGCTGTGATGTTGGCAGAAATGTACTTCATGTGAGACACATCTAGCTAATGGAAATTAGAAAATTAAATGAGCTGAAAAGCAGGAAGTGGAAATGCTGTAACAAATTCATCTGTATGTTGGATAAGGGTTGTGGAAAAGGCTGGGTTAGGTGTTCAGGAATTACAGAATGATAGAAATCTGCCATCAACATTTATCAAATGTCACATATGAGCATTGGTACCTGTGCGTGCAACTCAGGCTTTGCATCAGGTCCTTTGTTAAGGAAAGCAACCTAAGTGACATCTCTTGATAAAATTATAAAATTGAATTAATTCATTTCACTTTTCTAGAGCATTAGCCTTTGCATGTAACATCATAAGCATTAAGTGTATTTCTAAAACTATGTGTAGATGGAAAACATTGGAAATAAAACCTTATTAAGGTTTCCCCAAATTATTTGTGATTTTGACTGAATTTCACTGAAATAGTCAATGCAATGAAGAAATAAAATGTGTCCATGTAACAAACTGGCACAACCAAAGCCATTTTATTTTACCCTTATGGTTCTCCTATTTTGCTGATGGCTTCAACTGCCTCTCAAATTTCACTTCAAATTTCTGAAAAATATTTTTGCTGTGGTTCAGTGGACATAATTATAAAACTTGTCAACAGTCACATCATATGGATAGGTACAACACATTTAATGAGTAAGTTGGTTAAGCTCCTAATGTAGGAATTCTGAAAGCTGTCAGATGTCATGTGTGGAGTGAGTTTTCACATTTCAGTGTTGTCACTAAGCAGTCTGCCAGTGGGCACGTTGAATAAAGATGACCTGCAAAGTGGGGAGACATAAAGCTGCTCCAGATCACACTGGGTGACAGAATTAAGCAGCAATCTGGCCTAAGGTTCAGGGCATGATGAAAAAAATTTGGCTTCTTGACAAGTTGGGGGAAGATTTTTGTTTGGTTTTATCCCTGACTCTTCACTCAAGCACCCACACGAAATTCCTGAAATGTGAGATCAGTATCACCACTGTGCCCCTCTGGAGCAGGGTCTCTGTGAGTGCTGGCTCATTCCATGGCTCACTGGACCCCCAAATTGCACCAGGGAGCATTTCCCAGCTGGGCTCCATTGGGACAGGACACTGCAGAACATCTGGTGTGCATTGCACACCCTGCAGTGGGGAATTTTCTCTGTAGCCACCAAGGAAATAAAACCATTTTGGTGGTGCTGGTGACCATGGTCAGACAGGGGATTTTTTAGAGCATGAAGAAAGAGAGGCTGCACCACTCAGCCATGGCTGAGGAAGGGGTGCAGCTGCTGGGACAGCAATTTGGGACAGGATCAGGTGTGGAAACAGCAGAGAACGACACAATGGTCAATGGAACAAAACCCATTGTCCACCTCTCATGGCTGTGTCACTGACTCTTCATTTCAGCTCTGAAGGATTGACTCAGCCAAGGGGCTGTGCATTCAGCTGGCTGCAGAAAGCAAGCTGAAAGAAGCCATAATTACAATAATTTCACAATTATAAGCTGCATCTGATTATAAGCCGCACTTTTTTTTTTTTTAAAGCAAGGATCCATGTGTCACAAAGTAACGAGTTAGTAACAGAATGGCGCCAGCGCGGGGTTTGGTGTCAGGTGCTCAAGTTGCAAACAGTTTTCATAGACCAGCCAAGCCTTTAAAGGCAGCCCCAGGTGCCCTCCCCGGCCGGCTCTCACTTCCGGGTTGGCATTTCACTGGGATTTGTCCATAGATAAGCCGCACCTGATGATTAGCTGCACTACTGGGGTAGGCTGGATTCTTCAATGAAAAAGATATGGCTTAGAATTGTGAAATTACTGTAGGTATATTTCCTAAATAAATATTGTATCCTAGGAATTCACACAGCCTTTGGGCAAATCTCAGCAACAGCTTTGTTATGCAAGTCAGTCACCAGAGGCTTATGTGATTTTTATACTTGCTAGCCAATTTCTCAGGCCAAGCAGCTTTACTCTTGGGAAGAGGGAAATGTTTTAAACTGATGTAACAGAGCTCTCCTGGTACCTTTGAACTCAGATTTTCCTGTCTCATCTTCTCTTCTTCACTTGGAGGAGGTTGAGAGGCACCCTGGAGATGCATCTCATAATAAATTTCAGGATGGGAGAGTTTTAGTGTCTGAGAGATCAATTCCATCACAAACCACAGCCAGGTGGCCTCACTCATGTGAGTGACATCACACCCCAGTACAGAAGTTTTAAAAGAATCCACCTCAGCTCATTTGCCAGAGCCCCCAATAATAAAATCCCATCAAGTGTTTGCATCCTTGATATTTAGTTCATTAACAGCAGCTTTTACTCCTCTCTCAATCCATAAATATTGTCCAAATCAAACTTTTTTCAAGTTATTGGAGTTTGCAACACTATTAAATATTAGTTGGAAAGTCAGATAGTAAAGATTGCACCGTTCACTTTTCTCTAGTTCTTGCAAAACATCAAAATGATGAATCTGCAGATAACGAAGAAGAGCAGTTTGATAATGTGAGGGAAACTTTGTGAAATTTGGCTGGAAGGAGATGTCCAGCACTGGCTGTGCTTAGGGGATCTCTCAGTTTTCCTTGGAGCAGTTTTCCTTGGAAAGCTTTAGTCGTGTTGGAGGTTAAAGAGCTTTGCTGCAGCTCGGGGCATCGTGGTCAGCTGTAGGTCAGACATCTGTTCAAACCCTCCAAGTTCTGGCAGGAAGATCAGACATTCTGCTGAGACCTCTTTTCCCCACATGTCCTGGTCCAGACACAAGGAAGGAATGACAGGATGGATGCTGATGCTGTAAATCACAGAACTTTTACAGGCACTGATAGGTCAATTAAATCTAGGGTAACAAGGGAGCTGTGCCATGTTTTGTACTCTTACAAAATCATTTCACTTTCTTCAGTGATTTTGTTTTTTCAGTTAAACATTATGATCCTTTTAGACCTGCATTTTGTATGAATATGCAGATACAAAATTAAATGTCTGCCTTCCATTTTTCAAGTATTAATTTGCTTCCCCAGACACTGACAGTTGGTTTTGCTTTTTTTCACTTTTAAGTTTTTTTCCTACATAATTTATCAGTTGTCTGCTTGACCTCTTCTCTGCTTCACTCAATATCTCTTTATCTCTCATTTCTCTTAGTAACCCGTTATTCTACTGTGTGAAATGTTTGTTAGAAGTTACCTCATCCCTCCTTTAAATGTGCTTTGGAAATTGCAAAGGTCTTTTTGCTGGAGGGGATATTCTCCTGTGAGGAAAGATAACTCAGACATTTCAACTTCAGAAAGCTGAGAGGTTCAGAGGGGCTTTGCACCATTCTCCTGCTTTCTGTGATCAAATCCTGAGGGGTTTGGTAAGGAAAACTTCCACCAGGATGAGGAACACACTGCAGATTTATATGTAGTAAAATCTTAGTAAGAAACCTGAGACACTGTGTATTTCCTCTTGCAAGCACTTTGTTGTATCAAGGCTGAAAACAAAATGATGTTTGGGTTTTTTTTTCATGGTTTTTTTGACAGTACAAGAGGGAGACTCTGAAGACAACCAAGTATGTGGAGCTTGTTATTGTGGCAGATAATCGTGAGGTAAGGAACTGCAAAATAAAATCTTATGTGAGCAGGAAAGGGGCAGCTCAGCTCAGTTACCATGGTGCAGCAAATAAATCAATAATCTGATGGTTTTCTGAGGTAAATCATCCTCCCTAATTAGGGCTGAGCAAGGGAAGGAATTATTGAGATAGGACAAGAGTGATACTCGGTTATAAAATGTCTTGCCATACTTGAGAAGGAGTCTGACTCTGAAATAATTGTGTCAGTATGGAAGAAAATGCAAATATTCCTTCCCTGGGCAAGTGAAGTCCTCACTGCCATTCCCTGTGGTTTGCAAAGGGAGCTTCAAAGTCCCCAGCACTGGCTGCAAAAATGTTCCAGGGAGCTGAATGGCAAAGATCCGAACCTTGGCTTGAATTACTTTGCTGCCTTTTTTTTTTGTTTGTTTTGGGTTGTTTTTTTTTAATTTGGTTGGTTGGTTGGTTGGATTTTTGGTTGGTTGGTTTTTAGGGTTTTTTTGTGTGTGTTTGGTTTTTTTTGTTTGTTTGTTTGTTTTGTTTGTTTGTTTTTTGTTTTTGTTTTTTTTCTGTCTCATTAAACACTGCTACTTAGGGAATTGCAATCACTCTTTGCAAGACCTGCTAAGGGAATTTTTTTCCCAAAACATCAGTTGTGCAAAGACCCCTATGGAACACTTGGGGATCCTAGAATCTTTTCATGAGGACCAAAATCCTGTCCCACCCTCTGTGTTCCTTTTGGGGCACACAGCAGGACTCTGCTGGTGAATTTTGGCTAATTCCCAAACATCCCTGATGTGCTCTTGGGGGGAAACTGTGACATTTGTGCTGCTGATTGATTGATCCTTTACATTCCAAGTTTCAGAGACAAGGCAAAGATGTGGAGAAAATTAAGCAGAGGCTGATAGAAATTGCAAACTACGTTGATAAGGTAAGAACATGAGGATTGTTTCCCTTTCCCCAAGCTTCCCACACTTTCTGAAGGATGCTGAAGGAGCTAACCCTGCAGCTTTCCTGCTATTCCAGTATCTCAGAGCAAAGCTTCTCTCCAAGCAGGAAAAGTAAATTTAAATCTTTCATTTGCCTTTTGATGCATGAAGCCATGAGCTCTGCTCTGCTGCATATGGGATGTAAATATCCGTTCCTAAAGAAAAGACCAATTTAGCCCTAGGATTTTATTCACTAGGGAAAAGAGTGGGGATGATCACCTATGGAGCAGCCTACAGAAAAAAAGAAGATTATTTTTAACAGAAATTTGGAGAACAAAGGTGCAGCAACAAGAGAAGAAGGCCCAGTTGTGAGGCCAACAAAGGGCTGTGAAAACACTGTTAGTAAAAATCCAAAGAAGGTGGCAGAATTAAAAATAAGGAAGCAAAGTTGATGGCTGAGTGAGAGCAATAAGAGAGAGACAGAGATTGGATTTCTTTGGTCTTGAAATAATTCCTTGACAGTAAACAACAAAGGCTAAGAGTCCTCTAGAGTGGTTTTTGAACAAATTAGAATTTATTTTTGTTTGGCTGTATGGCCAGAAAATATTAGGACTCTAGTCCTAAATTATAGTGGAATTATAACTGAGAGGGTCTTAATTTATCTGGGAACTTATCAAGAGATACTTCAAGGGCAGTAACTCAAGGAGAAGCATTCCTGATTAAAAACAAGCTGCTGAAGACGCCTCTACCTCATCCATAATTGTCTTGCTGACTTATTGCCAGAGGACAGGTGTTTATATGTTACCTGCTCAAAATTAATTTTGCATATTGTAATGTATTTTTTGTTTCATGCTTAATTTATGCTCAGCAAATGCTGGTGTTATGCAAATGGCTGGAATGCACAGAAACAAGACAAAGATCTACTGGGTGTTTTCCTCAGCCTGTCAGGCAAATCTGGACTTGATCAATCCTTGACTCCTTCCTCACATTACTCTCACATTGGAATTGTTCTCGTGGCTCTGCTAATGTTGCTCTGGCTCCCCTCTGGCAGCAAAATGGCATTTGCTGGTAGGGGGATAGATAAAATCACTTGGTTTTATCTCTTCGGTGCAAGACTTGATGACCCTGGCTCATTTTCAGCCATTTTTGTGAAGCACAGCACAGCTCCTGTCCCTCTGGAGTTGGATGTGTGCAATCCAGGGAGTCTCATCTGCCATGGACAGGGATTCATTAAGAACTGAAGGACATGGGTAGAACAGGGAGAAACAGGAAATCCTGGATCTCTGTGAAAGTCTTGTGGATATTGAGTTGGGTCAGAACTGTTTTCTGAGAGTCTTTTATCGAAATATTCTAATCCAACGTGGTCTGAAACGCTTTTTAGACACAAATTTCCTGCTTTTCCCTTCTCCTTAGTTCTACAGGCCACTGAATATCCGGGTGGCCCTGGTGGGAGTGGAAGTGTGGAATGACATGGATAAGTGCTCCATCTCCCAGGACCCTTTCACCAGCCTGCACGAGTTTCTGGACTGGAGGAAACTCAAGCTCCTGCCTCGGAAAGCCCACGACAATGCACAGCTGATCAGGTGGGCGCGACTGGATTTAATTCCCAGGATTTTGGGGATTTTGGGGATTTCAGGGATTTCAGGAGAGCTGTACTGAGTCCTTCCCCAGATGCTAACACACCCTCTGTGTTCTTGAGGGTTTGCCTTTTCCCCTGCAAACATCAAACCCAAATCCACTTCAGCAGATGCTCCAGGAGTTTCTTTCCCAGCCCTGGTACTTGAAGCCTGTCCTGGGTACAGCTCATGTTGTATTAAATATGTAGGTTGTAATCAGCTGCTGCACACTCAGGAGATGAATTTACAACCAGTTTATACTGGCCTCAGTCTAAATTGTCAGTGGAAAAAACAATCCTGCTCTGACCCTAACATGAAGCTTATTTCTTAATGAAAAGACCTCCGTATGCTTTAAAATGCTGTCTAATTTAGACAAGTCATTTGCATTCTTGATTTAAAAATTCAACCATGAATGTATTTTACCCTGCTGCTTTTTCTTGGAATAAAGTAATTGAGAAAGAACCCTGCCAACCCCAACCAGTCTATGGTTCTGCACAAGTAAAAGCACTCTTAAAAAAAAGGGTAAGAACACCTCTTTCTTGAATAGGTATTATTTTGATCAATTGGCTATTCTTTATACTGAGCAGATAAACACACCTGATGTCTCAGTAATTAAAAGGAGTTATTTACGTCTTACATTACCTGAATAAGAATAAATTGAACCTTTCCAAACTGTCCCTCCTGAGATATTTGATGGCTCTATATGTATAATAACACTTTGGTTGAAATTATTGCATTCAGAGCTGTGCATCATCACAAGTAGCACATAAACTTCCCACTGCATTACAATAACCCTTCTTTGAGTTACAGGCATTATTTTTATGCTTGTACTTCTGTTCCCAACTTCAGTCAGCAGAAACAAAGGAAGGGAAGAAGCAGTAAAAACAGAGGAGGGTGATG
>VRYO01002114.1:6529717-6540914 GCA_009812075.1 Sialia sialis | reverse complement strand
TTATTTTCCATCTTTGCAGCAGTGGTTTTATTGCATGGCCAGACAGCAAGAACAAACAATGGCAGCATTTATTCCACCTGAGTCTCTCCCAGGGCATTACTGCTGTTGTTAGATGCAAGACATAGTGAACACACAAACACATTGTCCAATTTTTGGAAGGACTTCAGATGTATTTTCTTTCGGATTTTTTTAAAATTTCAGATTTGCAGTGTTTTGTGCTAAGACAGAGGGAAGAAGCTTTAAAACAGAACAATCAAATCACATAATTTGGGAAAAGTTTTGACAAAGTTGTAGAAAAGACAAAGGTTTCAGGCTCTTAGCAGCTTGAGAAGCAGAGTCTGTAACTGCTGTCTGTAATAATTATTCACTGGGTAGCTGGGGAGAGATACAAATGGAAAAGGAGAAAAAAAAAGGAATAAAGAGCTGTAGGATGTCCAAGTGCAGCCCCCAGTCTGGGTAAAGGCACAGATGAGGCAGACAGCCCCATTTTACCCATCTGACTCTCAGCCCTGCAGTCGCTTTGGCTTAATCAGAGATGCCCTTAATGACGACTTTTTTGTCCTTTTAATTTTTAACATAAGGCTTAAAACACTCCGCAGTGTAATTTACTGCCAAGTCAGTTCACTCTGGAAACTGTCATTTTAAAGAGAAAAAATTGCAAATAGTTCATTCCAGTAGCAAGAAAACAAGAATCAGCATTTCTTTAGAATGTTCTCATAGAGAGGGGACTGATTTATTTGTCCAGGAGAAACCCAGGGTCTGTGGATGAATCCTGGGCCAGGCTGAAGCTCCTGTCACGAAGGCAGCATTCACTCAGTGAATTTAATCTTTTGAGGTGCAAATTCACTTGAAACTCACCCCAAAACCCCTAAGTGCACCTGCCCAACCATCCCCTGAGTTAGCACAGCTTGATTCAGGCACAGACAAAACAAATTTATATCTTTTGGAACCTGTACCTGGCACAGCTGCCCAGGGCAGAATTGGAGTCCCCACTCCTGGAGGGATTTAGAATCCATGTGGATGTGGGGACATGGGGCAGTGGTGGCCTTGGCAGAAGTCCATGATCTTAGGTATGTTTTCCAACCCAAAGGATTCTGTGATTCTGTGAAAGAGTGAGTCACTCTGAGCCTGGGAAGGTGAGAGGGGCTCAGGTGTCCCAAATTTGGCCAGCCTCATAATTCAGCCAATTTCTTACCCATTCCTCTCCCAGCACTCAACAGCAAAAGCTCCCACATGCTGAAACCTGTTCTGGGAGAAAACACAATGAGAGACTGCGTAAGGAATGGCATTTGAATGCAGAATCTGGAGTGACTCTTGTCTGGTGTGATTTTCCTGGATCTTTTTGCAGTTAGTCAGCTCTATGATCTAAATTCCTCTGTCATGCCTCCCTGGGAGCCTGCCTGTCTCTTTTCTGTAGGGCTGAGTTCTCTCAGTGGGTGATACCCTGTCTCCCATTAATTTTCAGAGGAGCTCAAAGTAGGGAGAGCAGCCATGTGAATGAGAGAAGCTTTAACAAGACCTTCATCATTTCATTTTCCTGTGAAGTTTCTCTAGTGTCATGGAAAAACCAAAGAGAAGTTGACATTAAAGCAATTCTTTGACGCGATTCAGTCTTCATTCTTCATTCTTCTGTTTCCAAAGGTTGCCCACTGAATTCATGGATTTAAAAGTAAAATATTCCTGAGAGAAGAGAAAAGTGACTTTTTATCTGGGCAGATAGGGCAAGGGAGAATGGTTTTAAACTTACAGAGGAGAGATTTAGATGAGCTATTAGGAGGAAATTGTTCCCTGTGAGGGTGTTGAGACCTTGGCACAGGGTGCCCAGAGAAGCTGTGGATCCCTGGAAGTGTCCAAGGACAGCTTGGAGCAGCCTGGGACAGTGGAAGGTGGGGTGGGGTGGATGAATTTTGAGGTCCTTTCCAATTCAAACCATTCCCTGCACCGGGACCAGGGAATTTGCCTGTTGGAGCTGTAGGTGACACTATTTAATTATTAGGATTTGATTCAAATCCCAGCGGAACGGAGCAGAATTCAGCTGAAAGCAGCTGCATGTTTTGTGCAACAGCTCATAATGTCTTAACAGGAGACGGTTGCTTATTCAGTGCTTGTGAAATGTGTTTGGTAATGACTTTTACTGCTCAAGTTAACTTTGAAAGACCCTGGTGGAATAAATCAAAGTCACATTGCTATTCATTCCTTTAGTCCTTGTGATACTTAGACCGTCTCAGTATCAAATGGAACATGTCACTGTTTGTTTTGATAATCTTCATTTATGCTGCCTTCAAATAACCCCTTTTGCTGAGGCATCACATTCCTTCTTTTAAAACCCCTCTCCAGAAGCTGATAAAATTGCATTCCAAGTGGATCTGAGCGAGTACTAAGAACCGCATGGGCTGGAATAATTGTTTGCCTATTCAAGTCCCAAATTACATTTCTCATCATTTATTGCTCTGCTTCTGGAGTGGACTGTGCGAATCCTTGTTTTTAGTTCTAGTTGACAGCTTCAGAGTGTTCAGAGGAATATAATCACTGCTCAGTAAGTGGAGGAGATACTGGAAAAATAAAGGAAGTCTGAGCTCAATTTGCTGCGTGTCTGTGTAGCTCAGTGAGGAGTTTCTGTCTTGACCAGATAGCCTGAATTTCAAGGCACCATCCAGTGAGTCAGTAGTAAATTATATGGAATTATTTAGCTGTTTTCTTAATCTTCAGCCCTGCAATTTTTTTCCATTTCAATGAAAGGTTGTGCTCTTTTTATGACATAAGGTTCAATTACACTGAATTCTTTAACTATTCCACCAATTACTGTGTGCACAAAGATAAATCCATCTGTATCAGACCAGAATCCAGATAAGATATCTCATTATGTGGGTGTTGTACAGGAAAAACTGCACACAAACTGGCTGTTTTTAAATAAAGATTTTTAAATTCAGGATTTTTTTAAAAAGAGATATTTTGTGAAAAGATAGAAATTCTTTTGAGTTGATTCCAATTGCAGAAGGAGCAGTTTGCTGTGTTCAGATTGACTGTGTTCTCTTCTTGATTTAGTTTGCTGTTTGAGAAATGATTTAGTAAAAATATTAGCCCAGAGAGATGAAAGAAGAAACTCTTAAATCTACCCCAAGTCATGTATTAAGGCCTCCATTAGTAGATAATTAGATAATGTTTTGGAGTTTTACCTTTCCTTTCCTTTTAGTCTGGAGTTGATGCTGAAAGAGTTATTTAAAGTGAATATATTCATGCCTGCTTCTGGAGCAGGCAGCTGTACACGGTAATTCCATTTACTGGCTGATAAATAGTGGATCATGCATTTATATTACATGTTTATGCCTTCAGGGAAAGCTTTCTTACAAGTGTAGGGGATTTTTTTTTTTCCCTCAAGGAAAATGATCCCTGTGGAAAGGTCTCTTACTTGTGGTTAAGCCAAAACATCATTCTGATCAGCAGCCTGCAATCAAATCATGCAGTGGATTTCCCAGAAATGATTGTGCCAAAAATCAGCATTTAAACATGGATTAATGTTAATATTTCAAACTGACACTTTCAACATTTGGAGTTTTCACAGGTTAATAAGAGCCTATGGAAGATTTTGCCATGCTTTGGCCTCTCATTTTTAAAAGTTCTTGGGTTTTTTTTACCAAGGTTTGTGAAATCCTGGACATTCTGATATTAAAGAAACTATCTGCAGCAAATTAAATAGACTGAGTGAAATTTCTTGCTGCATTTTTAATTTTCCTCCTGACACGAAGGATCTTCTCACTTCTCCCTCACCACACTCATCCTCACCCATAAATTAATTATTGCCCTTTCCATGTCTAGTGACCTCTCTCTGCCACTGCTGGGACCTGGGAGTTTGGGGGATTTCTTGAGCTGAAGAATTTTAAGCCCAAGAAAGAGATGTTCACAGCTGCTCAAGGGTTTTGAATGTCTAATGGGGAAACTGGGTGGCCAGATGGGCTGTCCTGAAATTCCCACTCTGCCCTGTACATGGATAAATTTAAAATTTATTTAACAACAGAGTAACTTCAGCTGCTAAACTTATAAAACATTTCAAAGGACAGGCAATGGGACCTTAGAGGGGGATTGTGTGCCTTGACTTGGGTTGGTATGCTGAACTGACTGGTTCTCCTGTGGATTTGTTTTTTGAAGGATCACTCAGAAAACCCTCTGGGTGCAGCAGTGACGCTGGCTCATGAGCTGGGGCACAACTTTGGGATGAATCACGACACGCTAGAGAGGGGCTGCAACTGCAAAGCATCCACTGATAAAGGGGGTTGCATCATGAACCCCTCCACTGGGTAAGTGCCAGGCTGAGACTGGCCAGCTGCTACCCTGGGACATCTGTGCTTTCATTTTGTGCCTCAGGAACACTGAAAGGTGGAAAAAAAAAAAAGAAAGAAAATATTTTTCAGCACCTGTCAAACCTTGTTGCAGTTATCCTCCTCAAGCTGAAAAATTTAAATGTCATCAGTGCACAACGTGTGCTATTGCACCTTTCTATTTCCAGGTTAACAATGTGAAAGACCATAAACTGGTGATTTTATGTAAGCATAAACTGGTTAATTAAAAAAAACAAAAACAGTCCAGAACCCAGCAAACTGCATTGCAAGTGTTAAATCAGAATTTCACCTTCTCCCATCTTGCCAGCTGAGCATCAGTCATGATAGGAAATGAGCCAAGACTGAGATGAGTGGGTAAGAAATTCAGTAATGCAGGAAATGCTCTCTTAGACTCTCTGCAAACTCTTTGTCTTGTGCAGAGCAGGTTTTTAGTTTTGCACAAACTTTTGTTGTAAGTGTGGAGCACTTTTAGCACATGAGAAAATTAAATCTGCAAGGTAAGTGGGATTAAGGCTGCTCTGTGTGCAGAGGCAGATCTTCCAAGAAAAGAGATGAGAAATGTGGGAAATAAAACCAGTGAAGCTGTGGTCATTTCCATGTGTGCAGGGCAAGGAGCTGGACTGGATGGTCCTGCTGGGTCCCTCCCAGCTCAGGATATTCCCTGATTCCCTGCCAGCACTGAAGGGTGGCTCTGCAGATGGCAAAGGCACTGTGCCAAGGGACAAGAGGGTTCTGTAGACCCTGAAATTTCATGCAGTCTGTGCTGTCACTCTTGCAGGGATGTATTTTAAATTCCTGTTGAAACTGGAGGAGATGAGGAATGAGTTCTCCATGTTCAGGCTAGGACTGAAAGGATTAAATTGAAGTAAGGTTTGCCAAAGCTCTCTGATGGTTAGACTGGACCAGGTGCAGGAATTGGACTGCCTGGGACTGGAATCCAGTAAGAACCAGTGAGGCAAACACCTGCCAGCAGTGTAGGTGCAGCTGGATGTGCCTCAGGACAAGAGGATGCTCTGGATGTTCTCTGTGTCCCTTCCAGCTCCAGAGTTCACTCTGTGTGCTCAAAGTTCATCTCTTGCTTAAAATCCTCTTCTGGGAATTGTGCTCAGCTCTCCCTCTGCCTTTTCCAAGACTGCAAGTTTCTGGGAAAGAAGGGGAGCAGTCTGGGAGAGGCCAGGGAGGGTTGGGCAGGGTTGTTCCCTGCTGGTCAGCCCAGCAGCAGCCTTGGAATTCCTTCAAAGGCAAAGCTGTCACCCTGCACCAGGGCAGGAATCAGGACTGTGGCCAGAGGCCAAGCACAGCAAGCTGACAGACAAACAAAAGAGTTGTGAGAGTGGAGGAGAAGGAGAGGCACTTGTACAGTCTGGAAAAGAAAAAGAACTCAGCTCTTTGGAGACCCTAGGTGGTGATTATCCCCATGGATCCTGCACAGGCCAGGGCTCTGTGCACGCTGTGGTGACAGAGTGAGCTGGGACAGCTGGGACAGGGCTCTGAGCTGAGCATTGAGCAGTGCAGGGCTGGGCTCTGAGCTCCTGAAGGAAAAATTGCAGCTTCTGCCAGCTCAGCTGAGTTACTGCTTTTGCATCCAGCTGCTCCACTTCAGAAAAAACACCGAGATGCCCTCAGGACAGAAATTCGTGGACACTTTCTGAACTCATCTGGTGAGAGAGACATCAAATAGCTCCTCCCTCATTCTTCCTTCATGCTGGAGTCCCTTGGGTGTATCTGATCCTGTCCTGGGTGCTGGATGTGCCAGTCCAGACCCTGGGCTTGGGTTGGCTCAGGGCAGGGTCAGAGCCAGGCTGTGCCCACTCAGTGTTCCCCAGGATATGGGGAATGGGATTTTCCTTTCCTTAGGATAGAATGGAATTGGGTGTTCCATTCCTCACAATATGAATAGAATTGGGTATTCCATTCCTCAGGATATGAGGAGTTGGCTATTCCTTTCCTCAGGATAGAATGGAATTGGATATTCCATTCCCCAGGATATGAGGAATTGGATATTCCAAATGTTGGGCTCTTCCCCCTGGCTGGAGCATCTCCCCATGGGATGCAGTAATTTTATCAGTGCCACAGTGGGACTCAATGGCCATGAGCAGAAGAGAACTCCCTGCAGGAAGGATGGGTTGTGAAAAGATAAAGAACACTGCCCCAGCTGGTTTATAAAATCTGGCCATGAACAGGAGATGTCCCCTTTGGAAATAAAGAACACTGCCCCAGCTGGTTTCAATTGATGGCCCATTAGCAGGAGATGTCCCATGGAGATCAGGATCACTGCCCCACCTGGTCTCAACAGATGGTGATAGAATAGATACCTTTGATCACATCCTGTAACCCAAGACAGAATGGAATTAGATATTCCATTCCCCAGGATATGAGGAATGGGATATTCCCTTCCTCAGGATAGAAAGGAATTGGATATTGTATTCCCCAGGATATGAGGAATGGGATATTCCATTCCCCAGGATATAAGGAATTGAATATTCCATTCCTCGTCCCTTGGGGACAGTTCCCAGCAGCTCAGCTCTCCCTTTGGGGTTTCTGTAGGGGCAAGGCTTTGCCCACCCCCAGCACCCCAAAAGTTTGGCCAGGGGGTGTCAGCTCCACTTTGTGATGCCGTCTTTGGATTTTCACCAAACTCTGCATTCAGCTCCTGCCTGAGGAAGAGCTGTGGCCTTCACAGCCCTGGGCAATCTGTTTACACTGATTATTGATTTAGAAATGGAAGCTTTAACTTTGGGTTTATAGCCTTAGGCTTTATCTCCACACCAAGCTGTCAATCTGTGATAAATATTCCTGGAGAACATTTCCTGCCTTGAGCCAAGCTGCATCTCACCAATTTCAAATTAACACTTTGAATATTTAATTTGCCAACGTGTCTCACCTATAGCAATATTCCCTCCAGCACCATTGTTGAAGGAACACTGAAAAGTTTTCTTCTCTGGAAGTGCTTGTTTGTTAAGGGAAGGCCAAATGAATGTTCCTTATCTCAAATGAACTCTGGAAATACCCAAAAAAATCAAAACTAAGAGCATCCCACGTTAATTTAGAGAGACAGCCTGCTCTCAGTGTACTCACTGCACTGAGTCTGTGCTTTTCTAATTGCTTTGAGGTAGATTTAATGAGTGGAATAAAAAAAATCTAGCTGAAGTTAGAGTAAAAAGCACAGAGAAGTCCTTATCTGATGTCTACAAAAATAGGAAATACCCAAGTTATATGAGAAATGCCTCTGTGAATTTAACTTTGGAGTCAGTGGTGTGGTCGTGCACAAAAGGAAATGTTTTAAGGCTGTTGACTTAAAAGGGATTTCATCAATTATTGCAATTTCTTTCAGTTCTTCTGTTTCAGTCTTTGAAGAGGTCTTGGAAATTACGTCTTAGTGGAAAAAAACCTCCAGGGATCAGGGTGGAATTTAAACTCTGTTAGATCTATCCTTTAATCAGCTTCCTATAGTTATTATTCTTAAAAGATACCAGCAAGATGAGCAGCAGCTACAAATGTCTAAAGACCTACTACTTTGGCAAAATGTATTTTTTATAGCATGAAATGAATCACAAAACTCCACAAATCTGTGTCAATACAGGACTTTTAGAGATTCAAATATCTGATATGAAAATCACAGAAATCCTTCTGTAGAAATGGGGGTGGTTCCTATGAAAATACTATCAATAAGGAATATTTAGTATTATGGAGTACTGTTTAAATATATTTAATATATAAACTAATAATATCATTAAGGAATATTTAATACACATTGTCCTCTTTTTTATGCATCGTTGTAATGATATTCCTCTAGTTTTTTGAATTGTCTTGTACATGGACTATTCCAAGTGAGAAAAAAACAGAAATACTAGAAAGATTTGTGAACCTTTTTACTGAGATCTCCTTATCTGGAAACTAAGGGACCAGGCTGAGCCAGTGAGGCCACTTCAGTATTCCACTTGTTTTCCAAATATCTCCCCAAAGTGTCCCCTCTTAGGAGTGAAAATATTCCTCCTGCCAGATAGATAAATACCAAAGAGTTCTGGTGCAGCCCAAGGCATTGGGCTGGATTTACACTCTTGGAAATGTGAGCAGAATTTAGTACTGCAGAGCAAAATGCTGCCAATTAGCAGCACTTGTTTAATTTAATAATTTTGAAAATTGAACTTTTTTTACATGTCCTTCATCAAAATTGAACACAAGTGTCTCCATGGGTTTTGAAGCCAGGTGAGCTCCCACTAAGAAGTTGGAATTTTGAGTTCAGATATGCTTGTGATATTTTTGGAACCTAAAGGGAAGCAAAATTTTGATAGTTTGTCTTCTCCCCTCCTGTAAACTCAAGGGTTGAATTTCCCTCACTGATTTTCCTGTGTCCTGAGTGCTGGGCTCTTTTAGTTTCCATGCAGGGAATCCACACAAGGAATTGAACATGCTGGAAATTTATTCTTCTTTCCCTCTCTCAGGGAGTGCTCCTTGATGCTTTTCCATTTCCTCTTCCTACGTGAGGTTAATTAATCTCAGGTTAATGAATCTCAGGTTAATGAATCCTCCCAGGATGGGCACTTTCACCAAGCCCATTCAGATTCTGATCCTACAGTTGTTTTTCCCTTTGGCATGGCCATTCCTGCAATAGCAAAATCCTCTTTCCCTGGCCCCTGGTGGAAATGTTTTCTCTCCCCAGGTTAATTTCTTGGAAATGGCTCCATTTGTTCCATCTCTCTTTTTCTTCCACAAGCTGGGGGAAAATGGGGAAAGGGCTGTTTTTTGGTGATCCCCTCCAACCCCCTCTGCACCTGGATGTGGGAATGATGATCTTTCTCAGGTCTGTCCTACTAAATGCCACTGCTTTCTCTATACATTTATTATGAGATGGAACACCTCACATTTATCTGGAAGGTTCTTCTCCAAAGATGAAATAATTGCAAAATCATTTAAAATACTCAGGAAAATGTAAATGCTGTATGGGCTGTTGTTTCAGGATATGTAAGGAGAGGTAGATATTCAACAAGTGGAAAATCTGATGTGAGAGAAAACATGGCTACTGATATTTGTTTAACAAACTTCTGGATGAAAGAACATATCTTGGGAAACTTGGTTTTAATCTAGGTCTCTGCTAGACCTGGCTTTTCCATTTTCCAAGAGTTCCAAGGAATATTCTGATTTACATCCCTTGATGACACACAGGAGGAGGGAGCAGCTTCTTTAGGATAATTCCCAAACATTGTCCTGCTCCTTCCTTGTGATGCTCCTTTTGAAAAGTCAAGAATTGAACCCCTCTGCCTCTTTCCCTGTTCTTATCTTGGATCTTGTGTTCCCATCTCCAATTTTCACAGCTAGAATTTAAAGCCACTCTGTGTTTCTCTCCCTCAGTCAGATTTTAAATTGAATTTACTCAGATAAATAGGACTGCAAGTGTTACGGGGAAGTGGAGCTTGGGCTGTGACACTGCTGGTGGAAATTCCTGTTTTGTGTAGTGATGAACATGAATGAAAAGAAAGGAGAAATGAGATCAATTGAACCTCTCAGCTATAGATTATTATTTTAGAGGATTTTTATGGAACGATGCCTCACAGGGAAAAAAAGAACAGCTAATTTTGAGTAATTGCCTTTCAGTACACAATTTCACTTTAATTATTGAGTTTTTGGAGGCAGGGTCGGGGGGAGGAGACCAATTAGGAGCACAGAGCACAGAGTAGAAATCATACATAGAAAAACACAAGTTCATTTATTGTCATTTGGAGAAGACATTTTTCTAACCAGTCCCAAAAAAACCCTGCTGTTACCAGTAAATTTTAAAGTAAAATTAAAACCTTTCTGTTAGAATTAAAGCAGGGAGACAATGGGAAGCTGAATGAGAGTGAGGACAAAGGTGATCTGTTAATACTCAGCTAAGTGGCAGTCCCAAATTAAATTAATGACTGGAAATAAGCACTGCTGAGGAGAAATGGGGGAAAATGAGCCATGGGAAGGACCATCAGGTGGGCTTCTTCAGGTACTACTGAAAAAGAGCCTCAGCACTTACTGGATTTTAATTCCCTCCAGGAGCAATTAGATACTCTGCACTGAACACTGAGTACATCAGTAGTAATTAAGGTGAGAGAAAATATTTAAGTGGAATCAGAGTGTTTTTTTTTTTTTTCCTGAGCAGTAGCACCAGATGTCTGTGAGGAGCTCAAAGTGACACCAAGAGTTGGAGAGGAGATGCAGCAAGTTTGAACATGCCTGTTTGCCTCCCTGGGAATGGGCTGGGCCGTGGATCTGCTGTAGAAATGGTCCAGGCATCCCTGGATGAGCTTAGCAAACATTTGCTATTCAGAGGCAATTCCTGTGCGGTGGGATCTGGGAGAAGCTATCCTTGAAAGTTCATTTCCTGCTTTGCCTTCCTGTGTTAGCCTCAGTGGCCAAGAAGGGGTGCATCACACTTTATTTTGTGCTTTTTTAGAAATAAACACCCATTTCTGCTGGCAAGGAACTGCTGGCTTTATTGGATCCCCCCAACTGACAGCCTCTGTGGTAGCAAATACATTACCAGAGACGTCTAAAACAGTTATTTATTTGTTTTCCCTTCCTGCCCTCATTCCCATTTTGTGCTTGTTCCACACTCTGGAAGGTCCTGCTGATTTTCCTGGTCTGATTCAATCTCTGCAGGGTTCCGATCTGAAGATGTCTCTGGAGCTTGTGCTCAGTGCAAGGGCAGGGTCAGCAGAAGCTTTGCATTCACGTGCAGCTCTTATTGCAGGAGCCCAGCACCAGAACACTCCTTTTCCCCAAAATTCTGGGGTCCAAGGATGCACCTGGAATGTTCCCCAGAGCCACTGAGGTGTCACTGTCTGGATTAGTGAATATTCCTCAATTACAGTAATCTCACGACTATAAGG
>VRYO01002114.1:6495452-6514788 GCA_009812075.1 Sialia sialis | reverse complement strand
CTGATATTTGTACTGCTCAGGATGGGTTTGTTTGCACTGTCTGGGTGTTTTGCAAAAGCAGTGGGAGCTGTTACGTGTCTGCACTCTGCAGTGGAAATTCCAAACAGGAACATTTCCAGCACAGTGCCCTTACAGTCCTGCTGATATAAAATAAGAATTGTCTTTGCTTTAATCATGCAATTCCCAAGCTCAACTTTGATGAATTGCAGAAGAAGACTTATCAAGCAACAGTGGTTTTTTGATTTTATTCTTTTTTTTTTTTCCTGAAAAGAGCAGGAAATTTGCCGCTCTGCAGAGCAAGATGAATGAATTTGCCATTTGAGGCTGAATTTTCCGAGAAGGATTAGGATCTTCTGCAGTCCTGCAAATGCAGGACACTCCTTGCAAACCCAGCATTTCTTTAGGCTCACAATCATAATTTGCATTATAATTCTATGTGCAAAAGAGGGAGGAGGAATTTAAAGTGTGAACAGTTCCAATTCTTACGAGCAGCTACAAAATGAAGTGAAAAAGTGAAAAGTCCCTTACTCATAGTCAGAAACAATGATAATAATAATAATAATAATAATAGTAATAATAATAATATTTATTTGTTTGTTTGTTTATGTATTAGGCTCGATTTCACAGTGAATTGCTGTATCTCAATTCTGTGTGATAAAAATTGAACACAATCTTCTGGTTTAAGGCACAGATGTGCTATAATGTCACCAGTGTGACAGAAGAGGAAGGTTTTCATCTCATACAACAGCCTTCCTTTTGTCTCCATGTGTTTTTTTTTTCTTCAGCTATCCATTCCCCATGGTCTTCAGTAGCTGCAGTAGAAAGGACCTGGAAAACAGCCTGGAGAAAGGAGTAGGAATGTGTCTCTTCAACCTGCCTGAAGTCAAGGAGTCCTTTGGTGGCCAGAAGTGTGGCAATGGCTATGTGGAGGATGGAGAGGAGTGTGACTGTGGAGAGCCTGAGGTAAGACACCTCTGGGAGTTACTGCTCACGTCCTGCCAGCAGGTTTGGTGGATTTGGTGTAAAACAGAACTCTCCCTTCTCTGCTTCCATCCCATCAGTTTAAACCTCACAAGTGCAGGGAGTCTGGAGTGTATTCGAGCTGGAGTTCAGGCAGGGCTTGGGTTAAGAATGTGCTCAGTTCTTCCTTAGAGAGCAAAGCCTGGCTTGTCCAGCAGACTGGCCACGACCTCGTGCTCCTACAAGTTCCTCTCAGCCTCAGCTAATCAGCCAAACTCAAAGGACGTTTGAGAACTTGGCTCGAATTTCTCAAGAGAATGTGTGTTGGTTGAAGGTTTGCTTCCATCCATGAGAAGCCACTCATGTATTTGTATTTATGTCAGTGTAACCATAGAAACTGAGAAATCATGGAATGGTTTGGGTTGGAGGGACCATAAGGATCATCTCATTCTCTCCAGCCATGGGCAGGGACACCTCCCATTGTCCCAGGCTGCTCCAAATCCCATCCAGCCTGGCCTTGGACATTTCCAGGGATCCAGGGATCCACAGCTGTGCCAGGGCCTCACTCCCCACATATATATATCACTATACAAATAGAAATATTCATATTGGCCAGGTATTCTTCACTGCAGCTTCAGTTTTGAGGCACAAGACCTTTCTTTCCTTCCTTCACTGCAGGATTTTTCTTTCCCTCTAGCCAATTACCTCCCAACAGAAACAGCCCTCAGTGCCTCGCAGAGAGATTCTGCTGCTTCAAAGATTGTTCCATTTAGTTCAGTGAACGTGGCACAGGACTCCTCAGATCAGCAGGAGATAGGCAAAACCTGGGGGTCAAACAATATCCAAGCTGGCATCCTTATGCCTTTTACATCCCATCCTCCTTGGCTTTATTGATCTTCTCTCTGATTATCTGAATTAAAGGCAGCAGCAGGTGAGGGATTTGTTTCCTGTGATAAATAGGGACCTACAGACAGAAGAGATCGGGGCAGTTAGAACAGGCAGATACTGCTGCATCCTGCCCAGGGAGTGCTGGATTTGTCCAAGCCATGAGGATTTCCTGACAGTTCACTCCCTCCTGAGGGTAACAAGTTTGGAGCAAGCAGCCTTATCTCCTTGTTTAAAGTCAATAGAGTGCAAGCAGCTTGCAAATGTCTTTCTAACCCGGTTATCTTTCTTGTTTTCATTTCTGAACGTTAGTGATACCTTTTCAAGTTGAAGCCACTTAATGTCAGCAAAAACTGGCTTGATTTTCCTCTTCTTTCTGGCTTTTTACCTTTTTAGTTATACTGGGAAAACTGCAGCTTGAGTGCAATTAAATTTATTTGGGATTCACTGCTCTAATCTGAATAGTTCCAGAAACCTGTGAAATTAGTTACTAATTCACTTCCCAGTCATTTTTACTGGCTGAGTTCTGCCCATAATGTTGCAGTAGCCCAAGAATGAGTGATATTAGGATTAAATTCTGTGAGGGTGGGCAGGCCATGGATCCCTGGAAGTGCCCAAAGCCAGGCTGGAGCAGCCTGGGATAGTGAAAGGTGTCCCTGCCATGGCTGGGGTGGAACTGGATGATTTTTGGTCCCTTTAAACCCAAACCAGTCCATGATTTTACCATCCTAACAATTTTAGATTATATGCCTCATGGGCTGCCATGTCTGTGGAAGGAGGGTTAATGCAGATTAGAGATGGAAAGATAGAAGAATGAAGAGAAATAAAAACCCTCAGTCTTTCAAAGTTTAAAATGTGTCTTTTATAATCTGCTGCAAGGCAGGGGGAACAGAAAATTACAAATTGCTAACTCAGACAAATTATTTCCAAATGTAATTAGGAGTGAGTGCCCAAAGAGCTGTGACATGCCAGGGACAAGTCAACACTGCTTTTGTGCCAGGAACTCTTGTCTTACAAAATGTTATTCTTACAAAATCTTGTCTTAGAAATCCATCACAGTGCTCTGAAGGGCTTAACAAGTGGATGGAGAGGGACAGAGCTGTCACTGCAGCCTGGGAGGAGTTCAGAGAGGCTTTGGACCAAACCTTCCACCAAAGCTTCTCTGGGAGGTTGAGCAGCTGTAAAGGAGGGAAAACTGCTTGAGTTAAAGGATAGGAAATGCAACCAGGTGTAAATCATCCATCTCATGCACTGAAAGATCTGCTGTGCTGAATCCATGAGATGTGTCCTGGGGACTACACCACTCAGCATTTTCATAAAGAGCCTGGGAAGAGGAATAGTCTTTAATTTACTGATGATATTAGTTAGGCTGCTGGAGATGAAAACTGGCTGTGAAGGACTGCAGAGAAACCTTCTGAGGCTGCTGGAACAGGCATTAAGATGAGAAATGGGACTCACTGAGGAGTGATGCACATTCCAAAAACACAAAGAAGATGATGGACTCTGAGCTGACTCTGACCATGGAGGAACAAGACTTCATATTGCAATAAATAGTCTCATGAAAATGTCAGCCCAGTGCTCAGGAGTGGTCTAAAAGGTAAATAGGCTGTTAGAAGTACTAGGGGAGAAATAGGGAAACAAAACAAAGCACCAGCAGACCTCTATAAATCTGCTGCGCCTGAAACTGCTTGGTGCAGGTTTTCCCTACCCCTCCCTGATCCCAGGGAGGATAAAGCAGAGTGAAAAAAGATTGAGAGAAAAGCAATAAGGTGGTTCAAAGTTTTAAAAGGGCTCTGACTGGAAAAGAAGAAAATGAAGAAAAATGAAGCATAAGCTGATGAAATCATGAGGAGAATGGGAAGGGTGAAGAAGGAGAGATTGTCCCCCATGAGAAATGAGCAGATGAAATTAGAAAATGGCAGGTTTCAAACAAGCAGAAGGAGCTGCTCACCTGGCTGTGTTGGTTACCTGGGAGTTCCTTTACTCTGGCTCTTACAGGTGCCAAAAATCCCTGGAGCCAAGGGGAAGCCAAGGGAAAGGCAGGAGACCGGGAAGGTGTCAGTGTCCCTAAACATCCTCTGCTGGCTGCTCTCGGGGATAGAGGAGCTATGGGCTGAGCCAGTGGGGTCTGTCTTGTGTTCTTAGAAAAGGGAGAGTGAAAACCAGGTGTCCTGGCCACAGGACAGAGACTGGAATTGTTCTGGGCATGGGCTGCTCTGATTCCTCTGAAGAGCCAGGAGAGCCACAGTGAGAAACCCCCTCCCACCATTGCTGTTGTTATTATTATTATTAAAAAAAATAATAATAGTGATGATAATCATAATAATCTCCAGCCCAGCAGTCATTTCAGGTGGCAGCCTCCATCCTCCAAAAACCTGGTGAGCCTTTCTTGGTTTTTTCGCTTGTTTATGTTAAAATCATTCCTGACAATTTGATAGCCCAGGCACAAAAAACTATTTACCAAGCTCATTCCCTGAAATGAGCAGTAAGTGAGACAGCAATTGGAAATTTCAGAGGAGAGCTGTGTCTTTATCCCAGCCTGCCTGTGGAATGCTGAATGCTGCTGGGGGCAGAGGATGGGGATTGCAGCTGCCTGCTCAGAAGGACCTTAATGGGACTGACACTCTGCTCTGCTTATCTCAGATTGTTTTGGAGGTGAATTTATAAAATGTGCCTCTGTGCAGAGGAATGTTGTTCCTGACATGCAGCAGCTGCACAGAAATATTTCTGTAGCCTGCTGCCTTCCTGTGATCAAAAATAGGAGCAGGAAGTTGTTCCTCTGCTTCAGAGCACAGTTGTACATCCAGGAAGATATTGCCTAAAATACATTGAAATGCTGAGAATCTTCTTGGTTTTTGCTGGCCAGTCAGTCCCTGCCTTCCAGCTGGGAAGTTTTGAGAAGCCAGTGAAGGAACAAGAAGCTGTGAACATCCCTCTAACCCACTCATTCTCCCTGTGCTCCCTCTATGGTTAGTGATCCCTTGCTAAGTCAAACAGACTTAGCACAGCTGAAGAGCAATTTTATCTGCTGCTATTTCTGTGAAAGAGAGATGAGATTCCAGCTCAGCTGGTGTAACTTGAAGCTTGTGGGCATTATCTTGGAAAAACAAATCCATTCTTTTCCGCGGCTCCTTACAAGCTCGTTCTACTGACAATAAAGTTTGCAGGAGCCCACACACGGCACCATCTAATCCACGAGTGTGAAATTGGGATGTATCAGCCAGTGAGGCTGCAATTCATGTTCATTCCATATCTCAGAGCTCTCTTACTGCTGTGCTCTGATAAGGGATTACATGGAATGCTGTCGTTGTCCTCCTCTGTGGCAGCCCCAGCCTCCATCCAAGCCGGAGCCTGGCCAGCAGCTATCACAAAATTGAGCTGTGGTTGTGATGCTCTGCAACAGCAGAGCAGCTCCTGGATCCTCTCTGGAGGCAGTGGAACCATTCCACTGATTCCTGTGGAAATAAAACACCCCAGGGCTCCATCAGGGCTGGTGTCAGCGTGCTCGGGTTGTTTGTGACATTTGGGATTAGATCCAGAGCTGGAATAAACCAGCTCCTCTCTGGCTTCACTACACTTATTGGGCTTGTTGAATCTGAGGGCAGACAAGGCTGTTTGGATCAGGTTGTCGAAAATCATGCATAATTCATGATTTCATGCCCAGCTTTTCTTGGCAGAGCTGTAGGCAGCCTCTTGATTTAGGGCTCATGGTGAGTGAACGCTGTCTGCTCTGAATTTACCTCCCAAATTCCTGCAGGAATGTACAAACCGGTGCTGCAACGCGACCACCTGTGCCTTGAAGCTGGGAGCAGTGTGTGCACATGGGCTCTGCTGCCAGGACTGCCAGGTGAGCCACGGGAAATGGCTCTTTGCAGGTGGGGAGGGCACAGTTCCGCATTTTCCCCTGCTTCTCTGCAGCAAGAAAGGATGGAGTGTACAAGTAAATCGGGATTGATGGGCATTAGGACACTTGTGTGTCATGTGAGCAATTTAAAAATTCCCAAAATATAAATTATTGAAGGAGCAGATCAGCAGAATTTTTCAGTTCTCTCTGTGATTTTTGTGGCCCCTTCAGTTGCTCATGCAAAACTTCTTTTTCATGAACTTTTGGGGGCTGTAATTTTTCTCATTCCTACTTGGTAAGCAGTCGTTAAGTGTTGAACCCTCTTTTTTTGGGAGAGGCTCTTAAATTATTAATTCTATCAACAGCATATGTGTTTTTAATAGCAGATTTTAATAGCTGTTGTGGTTTCCTAACACTCTATAAAAGCCAACTTGCCACAGGCATTTACCTGCTTCAGTTCTCAGACCCTCCCTTGCCCATGGGCTAATAGAGCATCCAGCAAGTTGCCATAGTGTCTGTGGCAACCCACAAGCTTGGAGCAGCAAGGGATCCCCACAGCCAGGAATTGCTTTTTAGCAAAATCAATCTTCATGTCCTTTGCTTTTTACCAAAGGCAATGTGATTAAAATTCAGGGCTGCTCCCAGAGCACGCCCAACTTTTGTGGCTGCTGTTGAGAGTGAATGTTCAGACGGGCACATTCCACAATCTGTTCCAAAAAAATATCATTTTCCATGGAAAATACAGGACAGAAACAGCTACATGGACTAGTGTTGTAATTAAGTTTGAGAGATCTTGATGCCCATCACAACATTTTCATGTAGGAAATGCAACTCCATAGATTCATTCAGGTCCAAGATTTATTCAAGGTCATTGAATTGAACCTTCCAGCCTGGGAATTGCTGGGCATCTGAATCCACAATCCAGTGGGCTGGTGGCTTCCTGAGCCCTGGCACAGCCCAGTGCTCTGTGATCAGCTGCTCTGGGTGGAAAATCTCTGATCTGACTTTCACCCAGTGCTCCAGATCCTCCTTTCCAGAGTTCCTGTGTTCAGACACGATGGAGGAGCCACCTGCAAACATCAGGGCTGGGCTTGCCTTTTGTCTTGAGCCGTGTGAGCCGTGTGTGCAGCTTCATCTGAGCCTCCCTCCTGCCAAATCCTTCCAGATCAGAGCTGTGCAATCCCCGCAGCCAGCTGGGGCCGGGCAGCAGGGCAATCCCCTCCTGCCCTGCATGGCTGACCCAGCCACAGCACAGCCCTTGAAGCTGGCTTTGTTTGCAGCTCAAGCCAGCGGGGATTTCTTGCCGGGAGTCGAGTAATTCCTGCGACCTGCCCGAGTTCTGCACGGGGGCCAGCCCGCAGTGCCCGGCCAACGTTTACCTGCACGACGGGCACGCGTGCCACGGCGTGGATGGCTACTGCTACAACGGCATCTGCCAGACCCACGAGCAGCAGTGCATCACCCTCTGGGGCCCAGGTGAGTGCCAATCTCAGAGGGGAATAAACATCTGGAGGATGCAGCAGCAGCCTGCAGCTGTTTGAGTCTCATTGCAGCTTTGATTCGCTGTCGTGTTGGTTTCGCACCGCAGATGGATAGGTGGGCTCAGACAAATTGTTTCCTCCTGACTCTGATGTGGCCTGATGTCACCCCACAGAGTGCTGAATGCTCCTGGCAGGTTGGAATCACAGCCCTTTTCAGGCTGCTGGGTGAGCTTCCTCCTGTGCTCCAAAGAGCTCATCTGCAAAACAGATGTGTCTGCCCCATCCCAGGGCTCAGCTTCTGACTCCAGCATGAGATCCTGGATCACTGGCTGTGTTTTATTAACTGCTGTCACCTGGAAACTGCCTCCTGACAGTGCTTTTAGCAGTCTGTGCTCTGAAGCAGAAAGGGATTTTATTCACCCGTGGGAATTTGCTCCCTTTTTGCAGAAATCTGGTAACACGAGTTCCTGAGTTGTTCTCAGCCTCTATCCCAGGAAAGCTGTTCACCTTTCCATAAAGCCCTGTGACCCTTCCACTGCAGTACAAGTATTAACTCAGCATTTTGGTATGAATCCAAATCATGTCTCCTTCAGCATCTCTGACCTATCTCAAATTTGAAAAGCATTTACCTCTCCTAGGGAGAACCATTACTTAGAGATAGGTGTAATTATTTCTTTTAAACTCACTTTTCTCTTTCAATTCACTATCTCTAACTCTGCTCCAAAACTTCTGTATCAATATAATGGCACACAGATGTTTCCCTTGGTCAAAACCCTCCCCAGAATTTCTCTGTTTTCTTCCCAGAGAACATGGACTTCTTACAATGTCTCTTTTAAAGAGCATTAAAGCATCTCAAGAAGCAGCCCCAGTGGCACAGGCAGCAGGTCAGCTTGGCCACGTGGGTGGAAGGACACGCTCAGGAGATGCAGTTCAGAATGAAACTCCTCACGTGGAACAAAGCGTGCCCCTGCTGCGCTCCCCCGAATCCCACGCGTGTCGTGGAGCTGATCTGAGCTCACGGAGCCATGGACAATTATAGCTCCAGTCTTAGTCAGACTGGCGCTTCTAATCCCTGGGTACTGAGACATTTTCTCCTGTAGAAAGCAAAAATCTCCTCCTGAACCAGTTTGCCATGCTGTGGAAAGTTACTCGGTCAGGCTGTTCTTGGTTTCAGTGGCTGAGAAAAATTCCTCTGGAGGTCAAGGAGCTGAATTGTGAAGCTCCCTGCCAGGTCTGCTTCCTAACTCAGCAATTCCACCAAAGCCCTGGGCTCTCCTAATTCTTTCCTGTCTTCCTTCTTCGGACTGTTCAATATGGGCAGTGCCCTGCTGGAGGCTCCAGGGTCCAGCCCGGGGGACTCTGTTTAAGAGCAAGATGTTTTCTTAAAAACAGAGTTCAAACAGACTTTGACTGGAAAACCCTTTGGTTTTGTCTTGGGAAGGCCCAAGGACAAGGATTTTAAATAGGGCAGATGGGACACGACCAACCCTGAACTCAAAGTCTTGATTCTTGCCATGTTTTTGGAAGTATAAATTAAAAATAAACCCGGAATCCCAGAATGGTTTGAGCTGGAGGGACATTAGAATTTATCAGGGACACCTTGCACTAAACCAGGTTGCTCCAAGCCTCGTCCATCTGGCCTTGGAGACTTCAAATAATGCCTGTATTCTGGATTTAAAAACTCTGGCTGAAGTAGGAGCTGGCAGTGGAACAGGGAGAGAGGTGGGTGACTCACGCAGTTAGAAAAATATCATGGTACAGATTTAAAAAACTGCACATCTTTCCAGCCTTGCTTGCAGCACAAAGAGAGATTTGACATTCTAAGATGTTGCCTCTGGACTTTGTATCAAAAATATGCATTGGAACCTTTTGCCAGGTTGTTGTGTCTGATTGGAACTGTTTGTAACAACTGCCTGTGTTGCAGTAGTTTCATGGTTTTAAAAAAAAATTCCCCTCTCTAAAGAAAAAAACAAATTACAATTCATTTTCATTCTCTCCTTATTTTCTTCTCTCCAGCAGGAGAAATCCATGCAGAACAAAATACAATAACTTTTCCTAAAATAATATTGGGTATATTGAATTCCTTATTAATGTCTTCCCTTGTACATCTTTCTTGATTCATCAGGTTACAGATGTCCAGAAGCCCAATGATAAATGTCAATCTTCATGTTTTTAGATCTATTTAAAGGAAAATGATGAACACTGTCAGAGCTTGTTTACATTAGGCTGAGCAGTAGGAACCTGTTTCCAGTACAGCATTTCCGTGGGGTTGGTTTTGTTACTCTCAACACAGTGATTCTGATAAAATAGAGGATTTTTAAATTTTTTGCTCTTTCTTATCTGCATGGAAAGCAGTAGGAAGGAGAAGGGAGGAGCTCCTGAGGACAATCTCTGAAAATAGCCACGTATTCCTCTCAGAGCCCAGGTTGATTCCAGTCTGCTCCCAGAACACTCAGAATTCTCCATTCTCCCTCCCTCCATAATTCATGTCACTTTTATCCTTGGGGAGCAGGAACTGCTGCTGACCTTTTCTGGTCCGTATTCAAAAATATCAAATTGCGCTGATCTGACCTATTGATAGCAGAGACTGAAAAATGCATCAGTGGTGATGCTTTGTGTGGTGTCTGTGACTCCACTGGCATTTTGCAGGAGAAACAGATGGAGCTGCTTGAGACAGACAAATCATTGATCGCCAAGCAACAGGATAGTCTCAACTTTAAACTCATGGCTTTTTCCACATTGACAAGGAAATGATTCTTTAGGGAAGTTTGTCAATTTGTTTTCCTGTATTTTCCCCAAGTGGGGAAAGAGGAATGATTTTGGGGAGCTGATGGCAGGCATCGATTTAACAATTAGAACACATTTAAATGTGTTGCATGGACATGGCCATTTGTTTGGGCAGGAACATTCTTAATTTAGATGTCAATATTTGTTACTGTGGGAGAACTTTGCAGGTTTTGCCAGGTGGAACCCTACAGACACAAAATAAATGGGCTGCCCACCTCAGCTATCTGACCAAAACATTTTGAAAAAAAAAATGCTGATTGTCCAAGCACTGCAATTTTCAGAATTCAGTGAAATCAAACTACTTTGATCATCATAGATTTATGGCCAGGCCTTTTTCTTCAGGAGATGGGAAAGATTAAATAATATTCTCAGGGGTGGTGACATCATTTTCCTTAAAGGCAAAAAAAATGCTCAACCCCATCTTGCTCTTGCCCAGACAGCACAGGGATCACCAGGATGGGGAGAGAGGCCATGGGCAGCTTGTGGAACCTTTGCTTTGCAGCAAAAAAACAAATTTAATGAGCTGAAACCCAGACCACACAACAGAGATCTGTGGTTTTTATGTTTATATTTATTTGCACAGTTACTCGTGGTGCTGGCTTGCACAGCCACAGAGCTCCAGCTAGTTTCTCAGGGGTTGTTTTTTCCCCCTCTCCCCACCCACAGACAGCTGGGAACTGGACTGAAATATCTTCTTTTTTTGCTGTCACCCTGCCAGAGGATGTTTCTGGTGTTCATGGAATCAGCACCATGGTCAGAAATTTCCCTCATCCCTTTCGAGAGGCCCTGTTGGTGTTTTGCAGGTCTGAAATGACACAGCATTTCTGTGCCCTGCAACTCTACTTTATTATTTCATTTTTTTGCGACTGCATAGAGAAAGAAATGGGCTCATCAATATACACAGAGGAAAAAAATCAACAATCTTCAGGCTGCCAGCTACAGTGGTGAGCTTTGCCCTTCTGCAGCTTCCAAGGGTTGATTTAATCCCTTGACTGAGGCTTGGTGTGGGAAGGCTGGCAGGACCTTCATTACAGGGTCATGATACTGTAATTACCAATAGCAAAGTGAAATAAACTCTGCTCATCCAGCTCAAACCTCTTAATAACCACCAGAAATCCTTCACAAATCGTTTTGCCTCTGCCTGCACAGGTAGAAAATAGAAGAAGACAGGACTTTCTGCTTCAGTTTGTGGTGCAGTCATGATAAATGGGCTTCCTCCAGAAACACAACATTACAATTCTCTTCTTTAAGCACCTTCTGCAAACCTCCTTTTAACTTGGTAGCTCCATCTGCTCAGCATCTCGCACTCTGATATGTTTTCATCCATAAAAAAGTGCAAATATTGTGAGAAGCCAGTGGGGAGAGGGAACAGCCGTCTGAATCCCAAGTCTTGGTTGGATACCAAAGGCAGAAATTGAAGCTGGGTTTTGGTTTCCAGGCTGCAGATATCATTGGGTACCAGGTGTTTTCACACACAGCCTGCTCCCAGCCTGGCAGGGGAGGGTTTCTTTGTGCTCCATGAGCTCCTTTTTCTTGTCAAGTGTTATTAGCTGGAGTTAAAGCTCAGTGTCTGAGCCCTGCAAGGACGCTGCAGATGTGTTTCCCTTCCTGCTTTCCATCATTTCTGAATGCAGGGGAAAAATCAGCCACACAAAAAGCTTCCAACAGGTGAAAGAGGAAGAGGAACACCTCAAACTCTCAGTGCACAGTGCGTGCACTCCCTTTAAAAAACCCTCTTGAGAATGAGCCTTTGTTCCATCCCTTGCAGTCAGAGCACAGGGCATGAGTATTCATTTGGCTTTTGGCAGCTTTGGGAGGGGACAGCACTGAGGGGACAGCGTGTCTGGGCTCTGGCTGCTGCTGCCACATCTCCAAGGGAGCATCCAGCCACTGCAGTTCCATGGCATCAGCTGGTCTGGGGCTCAGGCTCCAAAAACTGTCCCAGAGCACTTGCATACAACCAGGGCTGCACAAGTTGGTTCTTGCTCATGTGGGAGAAAAAGCAGTTTTGGAAAAAGCAGTTTTAGAAAAAGCAGTTTTGGGAAAAGCAATTTTGGGAAAAGCAGTTTTGGAAAAAGCAGTCTTGGAAAAAGCAGTTTTAGGAAAAGCAGCTTTCCTTTGCCTCTTGCTCCCAGAACGTTTCTTCCCTCCCCAGCCCTTCCAAAGATGCTATAGAAAATGCACATGGCAATGTTTTGTCTCAAGTTAACAGTGAGTGTGCCCACCCTGCAAAGATGAGGAGGGATCCACATGCTGAAAATGGAAATTTAGCTTTTGCTTTTTCTGCACAGCGCCTTGTCTGGATGTTTTTGTTGTTTTGGGGTTTTGTTGTTGTTGTTATTTCGTGGACTTTAATGCAAAAGAATTGAAGGGATCCTGTGTGAGTCCCTTTTAATACTTCCAGGTTTGAAAAAATATTCTGAACTCAGCAAGCGTGATCATAATCTTCCAAAGAATTTCAAGCTCTTGTCCTTCTCTCCAGAGAACCAACAGCTCATATTCTGTTCTTTCTGTGCCTTTCTTTCTGAATTTTCCAGTTTCAGCATGTAAAAATGTTAGAAGAAAAAGAGGGTTCCATCTTAAGACTTTCCAAATTTTAATATTTTGTCCTTAATAGCATTAGATTGCTGTTCAGCAGTATAGAGTATTAGTCAAGCTTCTGACTATGAAATGCAGATAATTAATTGAAGTTTTAATCTCTGAGTTTTTAGTGAAAAGATCCACACTGGCTGGAAGTTTTGCAATCGTATTTGTATTTTCTTCTCTAGGAATCTGACCCCTTTTTTTTAAGAAGAAAAAAAAATTCCTCTTTGAAGGCTTTCAAATTAAATCTTCAGGCTGGCTTAAATAAATGCTATGTTTTACCCACAGTTAGAGGCATACACACTTGGAAGTGGCTCAAAACATTTAACAAAATGTAGCATTAGTTGAAATGTTCTGTCTCTGCTGAAGATGAGGAGCACTGTAGAAATGGGATATTCTCAGCCTTTGGGCTATCACATCACTTGCTGCCAAGTTCTTTTTGCTTTATTTTGGCTGATCTGTCAGAAGCACAATAAGAAATACAGCTAGCAGGTCTCTGATCAGAGTTTTTGCCAGATTTTCTCCTCAGCTCCTCTTCTGCCCAACCCCAGTCTCTCTGCTGGAGCAGTGAAATGCTGGTGGTTACTCGATGGTCTTGTTAATTATTTTCATGGAAAGAAAATATCAGTAGTAAAGAGCCCTGACAAAGGGCCTCTTAATCTTGCAAGAAGCAGCAATTATTGGCTGGAAATGAAAGCCACACTTCACTGTAGAACAAAGGGATTAAATTCCAATACACAGACTAATGAATTGTTGCAGCAGTGAAACCAAGGAAGCAGATCCTTCACCTCTTCAACATTCCAGATGAACGGATGCACCTTCCCCCAGATATTCTCTAATTGGTTATAATCTGGAGGGAAATGAGCAGGAGATTGTGTGTATAAAACATTAGAAGAGATGTTAATTGTACCCTTGAACTTGTGAAGTGCAGGAATGAATAATCTGCCTGCACAAGCTTCTCCAGCACTGCTCCCACCAGGGAAGTTTCTCTGCCATCAGGACATGTCTCTATCAGAAAAGAGCACAGCAGTTAAGAACCAGATGCAGCCTGAACTCCCAGATTCCCATTTCTACCACCATGGCAGAAATGCCCCTTCTTCCATGTCAGATTTTCCTCTCAGGAGGGGATGTCCTGAGGGTTGAGGTGGGATGGGTTCATTTCCTCTCCAGCCTGAGTTAACAGCAGCAAACATTTCCCTTTGCCTTGTCAGGTCCTCACATCTTTACACCCAGTTTACAACTGGATTTTTTTCTGTTTTCTTGTTCTCAATTGCTAACAGGCCTTTCTTGAAAGGCATTTTCTTTGGGGTCTCACTAGAGCATGCAAAAGAAGGGAGTTAATTTTCCAGCTGGCCTGTGTCTGTCTGGTATTTGCTCAAAGTTTTTGTGTGCGAGGAGGATTGGCAAGAGGGCTATCACCTTGAGAAATCCTGGAAGAGAAAGAGTTCTGCACTGTGTGTTGCTCAGCACTGCCAGGAGAGACAAACAATCCTGGCAATCCCACACATCCAAATTCTGCCATTAGCATGCGCATCCCGCGCCGCTGTTTTGTTGGGCCTCATCAACATGCAGCTCACATCCCCCCCTTTCCCCTAAAGCAACAGCAGAGCTCAAAGGAAATTATTAAAAACACCTTGTATGAGATGAAAGTTCTGATTAGGTTTTGTTTCAGGTGCAAAACCCGCTCCTGGGATCTGCTTTGAGAGAGTCAATTCTGCCGGAGACCCTTACGGCAACTGCGGGAAGGACTCCAAGAGCTCCTTTGCCAAATGTGAACCCAGGTGGGGCCCCCCCTGCAAACAGAGTATCAACAGGAGAGGGTTTGGTGTGGATAATACAATTCCTTCAAAGCCTTCTTCCCCTGGCCCCTGGAACTTACTAGAACAGATAAGGTCTCCTAGATACCAAGGCGGAGCTAAATTCCTTAAGAATTTGGTCACTTTCCTAACACCTTGGAAGAGAATTGGTCAGAAATTACAGTAATATCACGATTATAAGCCGCACCTTTTTCATTGAAGAATCCAGCCTAGCCCAGCAGTGTGGCTTATATTCAGGTGCGGCTTATCTACGGACAAATCCCAGTGAAATGCCAACCCAGAAGTGAGAGCCGGCCGGGGAGGGCGCCTGGGGCTGCCTTTAAAGGCTTGGCTGATCTATGAAAACTGTTTGCAACTTGAGCACCTGACACCAAACCCCGCGCTGGCGCCATTCTGTTGCTAATTTGTTACTTTGTCACACATGGATCCTCACTTTAAAAAAAAAAAAAAAAGGAAAAAAAGTGCAGCTTATATTCGGATGTGGCTTATATATGGACAAATCCCATGGTCTACCCAGCTACCGGGACGTGCGGCTTATAATCAGGTGCAGCTTATAATTGTGAAATTACTGTAGTTTGTGTAATTGGTCAGTTCACCTCTAGAACTTTTGACTTAGATTGGATGCTGTCCTTTGTGTAAACTTTTATTGACTGTAGTTTGCATCCCCCTTGATGCTATAGTTTGGAACACTGGAAAAGCTTCACCTGCTCTTTGGGTGTGTTTGTTTCCATCAGGGATGCCAAGTGTGGAAAAATCCAGTGCCAAGGAGGAGCGAACCGGCCAGTGATTGGTACCAACGCTGTGTCCATAGAAACCAACATCCCGCTGCAGGAGGGGGGCAAGATCCTGTGCCGAGGCACCCACGTCTATCTGGGGGATGACATGCCTGACCCTGGGCTGGTGCTGGCAGGAACCAAGTGTGAAGATGGAAAAGTAAGATTCTGGAATACTCCCAGACAAGGGGAACGTCGCTAGCACCATTCTGCCAAGTGTTTTGTGCTTCTTTTTTATTTGTTTCTTTATTTTTCCCCACAAAATAATTGCTTCTCATGCTCACACTGAGATGGATTTTACTCCCTTCTGGCCACTGTTGTGGATTATAGATTTTCAGATGCAAATCTGAGCAACCTGATCTGCTGGAAGGTGTCCCTGGCCATAGCAGGGGGTTGGAAATAAAGAAACTTTAAAGGCTCTTTCAACCCAAACCATTCTGGGATTCTGTGCAATGCAAGTTGCTAAAGTTTAAGACTCATTTTTTTGAACACAGTCCCAAATATCTGCCCATGGAGGCTTGAGGTTTCTGCAAAATAAGTACAGCAAAATACACTACAGGCTTATTAATGAATTCCTGAGTTCAATGTATTCCCTTTCCCAGCATCTCTGACATTGCAAAATTGTCATTAACTTCACTTTAGGTTTCAAAATGTGTTTTATCTTCTGATTATGGTTCCCCACTTCTTCAGGAAAACCTGTCTCTGTGTCCACCCTTTGAAAACTATAAACCCATTGATGCTCAGCCACCAAAACTGATTTTTGCAATTGTGTTTTGGAAATTTTGTGAATTATCCACTGCCAATGCAGCCCAGATTTCACATGGCTGCCTCATTCTAAATTTTTCTTTTGTGAAGAAAGCAACTGAGAAAGATGGGAGGCAGCCATGAGTTTACAGGGGAAGGAGGAATGGAAGTCCAAGAGCTATTGAAATGAAGGAGGTTTCCATACCCCCAGTGAATTGCTTGCAAAAAGGAGGAAAAACAAGTTTTTTGATAATTTATGGTAAATTCAAGTAACCCTCTGAATTTCTGAATGCTTTTGAATTACACTGGATTATCTCACTGTGCTGGAACAGGTTTGAAATCCATCCCGAGTGAAACCACAGCTCTGTTACAGGAAAACAACCCTTACAGCATTTCTAAGTCAATCTGTTATAAAAAGACTTTTCAAAGCACTGAGAAAGCACCCCATTATGTTTTACTAATGAGTATTTAATCTTGCTAATCTATCTAATCATACACATCCACACTATAGAATACACAGGCTAATACTTCTGAAATTGTATGTTTTACTTTGAGGACATTAGTGCATTTGTATTATGGATCAAGAATATGAATTTAAATATTCTTGGGTTTTCGCAACTGGAGATGCACAATTTGAAACGCAGCCATTTTAATGTGATCAGAATTCTGGGAGCTGCTGCACTGTGAATATTTGAATTGTGAATAGTGCTGTAATCAGACCGTATTCTCTCCTTGCCTGCTTGTTGATGCCAATTCACTCTAATTTCCTTTCCATTTTTCCTTCTCCCCCGGGGATAAGTGCCCTGATTAAGCAGCTCTGTCGCCTCCTTCAACACTATTCCCAGCTTAATGCTAATTATTGTGACTGACTTTAGTACTACTGAGCTGCACTGCAGTTAAACACGAGCAAAAAATGTGCAGTGTGGGGCTTTCTGACCTTTCTTGTAGCCAACATAGCATGGAACAGTTATTCCAGTCCTAATTTCTTCTCTTTTCAGTTTGGAGCAGAGTAACGTCTCATTACTGACGTGCTCATCAGTTGTGTGCTTGTTTGGTGTTGTTATTACTCAGCACTAATCTTGCTTAACCTCAATTTTAAGCTCCATTGGCAGAGTAAAGTTTATCTGCAATGACTGGAAAACAAAACATATTTGAATTTTATTCCTGTGCATATGCTGTTTGTGTACTTCCATTTCCTGTAAATATCAAATGTTAAAAAGGTCTGGTTTATATTTGACACCAAAAAAATTGTTTAACTTGCAAAAACTTGGAAAGAACTTGGTTTTCCTGAAAAACAATGATGATCCCATAAAAATCAATGACCTCAAACATTCATGTGTCCTGAGTCCAGGTTCTGTACTGGAATTAAAAATATTTCACTACTGATATTAACAAAACTCTGATAATTTACACCATGAAGATCCAAAGCTTTGCTCAAGGAATCATCTGCTGTGGTGAGGACACGAAGGCAGAGCAGGAACCTGAAGGAATCCTGCTCAGTGCACTCCTAGTCCTGAAAATAATGCAAATTACTGATTTTTAAATTGACTTTTAAACCTCCCAAACTCCAGGCTCTCCCCACTAGCTCCACTTGAGTGGAACTTGGAGGGTTTGCTTGCACAAACTCAGCATTTCAGCACTACAAAGTGTGTGTGAAACCAGGGCTGGCCAGGAGAGCAGAATTCAACTTGCTCAGATTTGGATTTCAAAGACTTGAAAAGGAAAATAAGAAGAAGACACCCAATCCTGGTGTCCATATAATTAAATATATTTGCATATTGGGAAATATTTAACTGCTGAAAGAGGGATATGATATCCTGGGAGCACCAGCAGCTCTGTCTGTTAAATTTTATTTTTTTTTATTTTGCAGATTTGCCTGAACCGCCGGTGCCAGAACACCAGTGTTTTTGGAGTCCATAAATGTGCCACCAAGTGCCATGGACGTGGGGTAAGCATCCCAGGAAAACATTCTTTTACAATCCCTCAATAACCACTGGACAAGAAATCCCTTTCTATAATGGCTTTGGGATCCATAATTGCCTGCAATAGATCAGAGTCATTGCAATACAATTTTATAACATGTTTCCATTTTCACTGTCCCTTATATGAAATTGTTTTTATTTGACAAAGAAATGTTTATCAGGCAGTAATTATCTTGTTCTCGATTGACAGCCTGTGATACAAAGGAATCTTGTAATCCTCAAAGTAATTTGAAGTTTAATCCTCCATCATGAAGAATTCCCATTAAAAATCAAAATTGCAGTTTCTCCATAGATACAAAGAGGTTACAAATTTTAAATTGAGCATTGGAAGCATTTGGATTGAGAGGCAAATGAAACAGCATTTCCAAAAAACATTAAAATAAAGTAAAACATAGATGAGTTTTGTAGCATAAAAGTGGCACAGAATGAAAAATGTGATGATATCATTTAATATCAGTGGTTTGAAACCCAGTTTATATTATGATAATGTTAATTATGTCAAGCTTTGCCTTATTAACCTTGATGTGCTGATGAGCTGTTTGTTTCTCTGAAAAGCTGTGACAGCCACATTGGAAGACCCATAGAAACTCACTGTCCTCTCTGAGGAAGGATTTTAATTTGCTTTAACTTCTTTTATCACCCTGAATTTGCAAAAATGAGCAGTGTTGATGGTGCTGCCTCTTATCATTGAGCTGGAATGAGCCGAGACTTGGACTGGCATTTTTTATGTCTGTACAAAGCAAGAACTCTGGTGACTCCTCAGTGGCAAAACTGACCTCATGGAATTGTAAATGAAAATTCCTGCAGTGCTTTAATTTAAGAAATAATGCTTAACAAAGTATATATTTAATTATCTTGCTGTCTTTGAAAAGTATTTATCTTTTTGGGGTTTTTTTTTTTTAATTTTACATGACCACAGCCAGTCTGGGCTCTCTGAATATTTCAGTGCTCTGCAGATACAGTGTTTCTGAAAGCCTGCCAAGCTGACCTGGCCAAAATATTGCATGTTCAGAATAACCCAACCTCCTGTGAGCTGATTTGTGTCTTACTGAAAACTCATTTATTATTCTATGCTGTGGCTTCTCCATGGTGGTGGCAGATCAGTGACGGTTTGGGTTAGCACAGAATTAAGGAACTTATTGGCAACGAGCTCTAAGACCAAAAGTCTTTATTTACAAATTGATTTGAGCACCTAAATGTGACTTCACATCATGGGGTCAGTTTGGAGTCTCTCAGATGAGACATGGAGGAGCTGGAGCGTGTCCAGGGAAGGGAATGGAGATGGGAAGAGGTTGGAGAATTCCTGAGGGAGCTGGGAAGGGAATGAAGAATTCCTGAGGAGCTGGGAAGGGGCTGGAGAATTCCTGAGGAGCTGGGAAAAGGCTCAGCCTGGAGAGAAGGAGGCTCAGGGGGGATCTTGTGGCTCTGCACAAGTCCCTGATGGAAGGGACAGCCAGGGGAATTTGGGATCTGCTCCAGG
>VRYO01002114.1:6390861-6455671 GCA_009812075.1 Sialia sialis | reverse complement strand
TTTCAAAGAAAGGATCCTGCCTTTCTTAGCAGACACCTGTCCTCCAAACTAAGACAGAGTAACGAGGCTCACTGCACCCAGAGAGAATTAATTAATCAAACAATTTCATGTTCTCTACCCAGGTGGTACCAAGGCTTCCAGCAGGTTTTACATCCTCTCCGTGTAAAACATTGCTTTTTCAGGGCACATTTGAGGGAACAGTTTTGTTCCCCTGGTGAAAATTTCATTTCAAAGCCAAGAAACAACATTTAGAGCATGGGAAGTTTGGGATGGGAAGGGACCTTAAATCTCATCCTCTTCCACCCCTTCCATCACTGCCAACCCTCTGGCAACCACATCCTACCTAAAGACACTGAAAAACTCAAACATTTCCTCAAGGATTTTCAAACCCATGCCTGTATGACATAATCTATGTTCCCCACACAAAAATCCAAAGTTTATCTGCACTCAGATTTCTAGTAGTATGATTTTTGCTTCAACTGTTATTTCTTAAAAGCTTTTCCCCATCACCCCTTGACTTGCATCCAATTTGTCTCCTTTCACTGGTGTTTCATCAAAAGTTGTTGCTCTTCATTAAGCAGAAAAGCACAACAGAGTTCTTATTAATTGATATATTTTCCCTACAGAGAAAGAAACAAAAAAACCCTGCTCCTTTCTAACTTCCTGGAACCAAACTGTGATTTATGGTACCACTTGTACAAGATTGTTCTTAATGATTTATTCAATAAAGGCTGGAAGAAATTGAAAATAAAAGTGAGAAGGTGAACTTGAATATTCAGCACCTCATCCAAAGCTCATGAATACCTGTGTAGTCCTTAAAAATAATATAATTTATCCCATCAAATTATAATCTGAAGTGTAAAACCAAATACACCTACAGAAGTAAAGGTTTTATCTTCTCTCCATCCCCCATTTCAGTGGCTCTAACATGTTTGAAATCACTGTATTTATAATGAAAACATTTCAGGTTTCATTCATAACCAGGATTTGTTCCCATGACCATAAAGCCCAACAGGTTACAAAAGGTTCTAGTGCTGCAGTAAAAAAGCAAAATCAAAATTATCTGTCAGGAGAATTTCAAAGTGAAGGGGAAATAAAAGGTGAAACCTCAGAAGAAACAACACAGTTACTGAGAATGAAGAAAGAAATAATAAAAGAACAATTTTTCTTAATCAACATGTAAAATTCTTTTTGCTTTCTTTTAGAAGTAAACAGAAATTTAAGGTCAAAAGATGACTCATTATCTAACATTTACTTTTTTGCTTGCAGCTGAAAACTCTAACAAAGTTTGACCCACATAAAGGGTTACTTTACCTCAATAAAATAAGCTGCATTTCCATAATTCTTTTAACCACACACCACAGGCATATTCAAAAACACTTTCTGAAAGAAAATCTGGCTTGATTTCTATCGATGCAAAAATTCCTGTTCAATTTTTCAACAAATTAAAATTAGAACTAATTAAAAATTATTTCTGCATCTGTATTGGAGCAGACACTCATCCTAAAAATTATCTGTACATACCCCAATAGGGCTGGAAATGGCACAGCAGAGCCTGCCAGCTCCTGTTGGCTCCCCTGATTTTCTGGCTTGAATTGTGACTGGAGGGTAAAAGCCAAAAAATGGAGACTGACTTCACTTCTGTCTGTACCAAAACTCCCACTGACCTGGCCAGGGTTGGAATAGTGTCATAAAATCAAAAATAAAAAAGGTCCAAAGGCTCCGGGTGGGATTTTTTGGGTATTGAGTTGGTGGTGACATTGTGACAACAGGTCTGTGGTGAAACCCAGTGGTGACAGTGCCCAAATGCACAGAGGGCCACTGAGCCAGGGCAGGGTCACATGAAACAACCTCCAATGGCCAAACAAACCAAAATGTTATTGCAGAGCACGTTAATCTGTGTCAGATCCTGTGACAGAGGAGAACAGCCCTGGCATCTGCAGCTCAGTTCAGAAAAGGCAAAACAATGTGCAACCCCAGCAGGCAAAGTGCTCATCCTTCCTAAAGAAAAATTCTCATCCTTCCTAAAGGCAAAATCTCACTCTTCCTAAAGGCAAAATCTCACTCTTCCTAAAGGCAAAATCTTCATCCTTCCTAAGGGCAGAATTCTCCTTCTTCCTTAAGGCTGAATGCTTATCCTTCCTAAAAGAAAAATTCTCACCCTTCCTAAAGGCAAAATCTTCACCCTTCCTAAAGGCAGAATCTCATCCTTCCTAAAGGCAAAATCTCACTCTTCCTAAAGGCAAAAATCTCATCCTTCCTGAAGGCAAAATCTTCATCCTTCCTAAAGAAAGAATTCTCCTTCTTCCTTAAGGCAGAATCCTTATCCTTCCTAAAAGAAAAATTCTCCTCCTTCCTAAAGACAAAATCCTCACCCTTTCTAAAGGCAGAATTCTCCTCCCTCCTAAAGCCAAAATCTCATCCTTCCTAATAGAAAAATTCTCATCCTTCCTAAAGGCAGAATTTTCCTTCTTCCTTAAGGCAGAATCCTCATCCTTCCTAAAAGAAAAATTCTCATCCTTCCTAAAGGTAAAGTCCTTATCCTTTCCCCTGCCTGTTTTTATTTGCAGCCCTGTGCTGTGCAGGATTTGTTTATCAGAAACATCTGTAATGTGCAACATTTTCACATCTCATGCTCCATTAAATAAGTTATTAAGTTACAAGTTCCTTAAAAGTTAGCATGGATAAAAAAGTACTGCTCAATGAACCTTGTGGGTCCCTTCCAGCTCAGCATATCTTGATTCTGTAAGAAATAAAAACCTTTCAAAGGTGAGAGAAATCAATAGAATTTGTATTTACAATAAATTCTTTTTTTATATAATAATAAATAAAATAAATCACCTTTATGCATATTTTTCCATTCTGCAGGTTCTAAAGCATCAGGAATCCACACCCACAGAGAGAGGAATAAACCTCAGTGCAGAGAAAGGCAGACACCTGTGCCATAAAAACACTTGGGGGTGTGTGTGTAATATATTTTATTGGGCAAATATAAAAAGCAGTCACATCAATCAAACCCTAAAGAGGCATTTGGAAGACCTTAGAATACAGAAAATTAATTCTGGAGTACGGAGGCTTCTCACTCCACCATCCATCAGAGCAGCAGTGAACACTCTCAAAGTTTCACGCTGCTGCCAATGGTTGTAAAGAAAACTGAGGCTGTGAATTCCCCAAAGCAGAGCTGAGCCCCTGCTGCTGACTCAGCAGCTCTGCCAGCCCAGCAGCCACCTCTGCTGCTGCAAACATCTTTTTTTGGGGGGCTGGGTCAGCTGAATAACCCAGGAATTGCTTCTCAAAACCTCTGGGTTAAATCAAGGCTCCTTTTCTCCTCCTGCCACAGGTTAGCAAATCTTTGCCTTCCCCTTGCTGCCTCATCAGCTGCCCTTAAATTCTGTCACCACCTGTATTTGTCTGTGATAAATCCACCTGGTTCATTTTCCTCTGTGTTGAACACCTTCCTCTTCCCCTGCTCAACACCCCTTTATTTCCTCAAAATCCAAAATTTATATTCCAGGCTGTGAAAATATTTCTGCCTTCACAGAAACACATCATCACATCAGCAGTACTTCCACAAATTTCACAAATTCCTCATTTGTACCAGGAATCTTCCAGAGAATATTTCTCATCAGTTTTTAAAGCAAACAGCCCAGTGTCTCTCTATTCTCTGCACTGCTACAACTCCAGTTTTTGTTGCTGCCCCACTAGACATTTTGGCCCTCACCCAAACTCCTCGTCCATTGTTGCTGTCATGTGGAAAAAGCTCTACTAATACTGTCTTAGCTGACTCTTCATCTCATTTTAATCCAAATTAAAAATATTTTTTATTCTCTTCCCAATGAATTCTCTTTATTTCGCCCTCCTCCTGCAGCTCTGGAAAGTGTTAACTCTATAGCTCACATGAATATTTTACTTAGGAACTGAAAACACAAGGCTGGTTTTGCTTTTCTAAACAACAGAAAGAGAAGAGAAAACAGATTAAGATATCCCATTACATAAAATCAAAGAAAAAACATAATAAATTAGAATAAAATTTCATTTAAGCCTCCTATCATCTGTCTTAAGCTGTCTTGGTGTTTAAATTGTCCTTAAGGCATTCTCTGAAGCAGCTCAGGAAAAAATGCTCTTGCAATAGGCACTCAGAGCTACAAGTTTGCTTTAGATATCATCACTCAGATGAAGAACAAAAGCACAGATCTGCTGTGGGGCTGAAAGTTCTGTGGATGGTGTCCTAACCCAGCTTTGCTACAGATAATGAGATAACCAATGGTTTTATTAGGCAAATGCTGCTGAGGAATATGGTGATACACAAAGAAAACTTGGCTTGAGCTGTCTTTTTGTTTCTAATTATGAACAGTAAGGGAGTTCAGCTACTGCTCCACACCAAACCAGTCCCTCCCTGGAGCTGACCTGGGATTGAGGGCCCTGGAACAACACCCCAAACAAATATATTGGATAAACATGCACAATTTCAACTCAATTTATAACATCTCCATCCAATACTGGGCAACCAGTGAGTTAAAATTAGATATTTTTTATTATCCTTTTTTTATATCCTTTTTTTTACATCACTCTGTTCTACACCAATGCATTACTGGCTGTCAGTACTTTTAAGAGCAGTAATGCAGAATATTTCACCAGACAGTAAGAGCTTAAGCGGGAATGAAAACACAATGGAAGTGTGACACATCTGTGCTGCTGGTGTCTCTCTCACTGGTGAAAATTCTCTGCTTTAGTTTTACCCTTTGCTCCAAAAACTGGAATTTAGTTACAGTATAAGCAAGGTTAAACGCTGCTGTCTGTAGGCCAAGAGAGAAGTAACAGAGTCTTCAAACGAGAGAGTTTTTTCACATTTATTTGCTGTCTCTTGGCCAGGCACCAAGCTTTCATATTCATAGCAGCATAAAAAGCAACAAAAACAACAACAAAAAGTCCTGCTGAGACCATTAAAGTGTCGTTTTCAGCAGCAGGACTGCATAAATCACAGAGACATTGTCACCTCAGGTTGTGCCCCTGCAGTCAGTGCAGCTGCTGAGTTCACACAGGTGACTGCAGCAGCTTTGTTACAGTAATCTCACAATTATAAGCCGCACCTTTTTCATTGAAGAATCCAGCCTACCCCAGTAGTGCGGCTTATATTCAGGTGCGGCTTATATATGGACAAATCCCGTGATCTACCCAGCTACTGGGAGGTGCGGCTTATAATCAGGTGTGGCTTATAATTGTGAAATTACTGTATGTACCAGGAGACCCCTGTCCTGTTCCCTGCCCTACTTTTAGCTCAGGAAACATCCTCCATGAGGATTTAATGTGCCAAAATGGAGCTCCCACCCAGCTTTCATCCTTGGGCTGTGCACAATGAGCTGCAGGTCCAGCTCCTGATCCTGGGTGCACTCACAGCCCTGGAACCCAACAGTGTCACATTCATGGAGAGGCACAGCCAGAATATCCAGTCCCAGGGAACAAAGCCAGGTGTCTGGGCAGGTAAAACACAGCCCTTGGTTTGCCTCATCAGCAAGAACAAAGCTCAAATTGATTCCCAGCTCCTGATCTGGAGTGCAGGGGAGACATCAGGTCAGCCACACAAAGAGAAAGGGGAAATATCAAAACATATCAGCAAACATCTTTTGGGGGCTTTTGTGTTAAAAGGGAAAATTATGAGGATTAAAATAATTCAAGGTTAGGAGCAGCTCCTCCACCTCCAGCTGCAAAGATGCTGTTCCACATCCCACTGGAGGGATTCTGGGCAGGAAAACAGGATGGAAAGAGGAACTGCTCTTGACAGCATCTGCTGGTTCTCATTTAACAACAATAAACTGTAATTCTGCTTTTAAAAGGCAGGATGTTCCACCTTCACATCTCACAGGCTTTATTCATTACATTATAAGCCCCTCTATTTAAACAACATTCTTCGGGTTAAAAAAAAAGAAGTGACACCCTTAAATTACCAATCACTATTGCAAAATATTTCTGCTGAAATGAGGGAGGAGAAATGGAGAAAAAAGATCTCAGTCATGCCATTGATAGCACAGATCAAATTCTTTTAAACTACACATTGAAAATCCTCCTTCTCTGGAAGAATTAATAGCAAAGCTGCAAAGAGTACTTACGTATTAAAGAGTCTTTATTAAATATCCAGATTATTTATGAGGTATTTATTCCTTTCCTAGTGTGCATTATCATCAGCACTTGCACAACAATATATAATTTAAATCAATAGCAAAGTTCTCATTGATATCTTTGAAAGCAGCTTATACCCTAATTTACTAAAAGCACTCATCTGCAGACAGTGCTTCTGTTATTTATTAGAATTAATTAAATCCTTTGTATTATGTTCAAGCACACATCTTGTAAGTCCTTGAAGGCCTGGCTGAAAAGAAAAATAAACTTCTACAGGCCCTATTTTAGCAGAGATAAATAATGTCAATCAGTCAGCAACCTGGTCTGTTAAAACATTATCATGAAAGGAATATTAGTTTCAAAATATTTCATTTTCAAATAGTAGAGTGTTCTTCCTGATTTGGTAACATTTTAATCTGCTTTCTTGTATTACGCATACCAAAAAGGGAAAACAAAAAAAAATTGCTGTGCTATGACAATTCAAATTTGTTCAGTGAACCAGGAATATTGCTGTCCAATTCTCAGTGTTTAGGAGATGAGCCTGTGCTGCAAATGAGGAAATCAGAGTGCTACTACTGCTAAATATGTGGAAAATAAGAAAAAGCAGAATAATAGCAATCCACATGTTTGCTTCATGACGTTTTAAGATTAATTTTACCTTTAAAAAAACAACCCTTCATGTTATTTTAACATGAATTTTACAAAAAATAAACACCTTTGTGGGATTAAATTTCCAATCCTCTCCTGACATTTCTGCCTTATTGAGTAATTTGGGGCCCATTTGGGAGAGGTAGAGAGCTCAGTGGAAGGGAGTTTGCAACAACAAGCAGGGAGGGATGGACACAAAATCAGACAAGCAGGGAGGGGTGGACACAAAATCAGACAAGCAGGGTGGATTAGAGGGATCCATGAAGGTCAGAGGAAAAGCAGAATCCAAATGCAGCTGAACAACCTAACTGAGCATGAAAACTGGACATTATCAGCATAACTTCCCTCTGGAGCTGAAATAAAAAGTGTTATTTAATATTTGTCTTACAGCACAGCTCAGCCAAGGTTAGGAAATGATTTTGCTACTTTTGAGTCCTCCGAAATGTTTTTCTTCCACCACCATCCAAGGCCACTTCTGGTGCCCTTGAAGGATTAGAACTGGCATCACTCTGGGATTTTTTCATGTATTAAGTGTATTTTAACTGTGGCAAAAGCTGTAAAAGCCTCCCAAGACCCCCAGGCTCATCCACGGAGTGCACAAAAAGAATCTTTGCCTCTCTGCCTCGCTAAAGCCCTGCACAGAGCACAAAGAGCCCTGCCTGTTGCTGCAGCACCCAGGGGTGCAGGCTTTGTGCTGGGATTAACTCCCACATGCCAGCCCTGAAATCACAAGCAGAGCCTCCCACAGCAGCCACAGAGGTCAGGCTCAGCTGCTCTTCCCAATTATTCCCCAGGCTGGACACGAGCAAACACTGAGCTGGACTCAACGCTGAAGTGCAAAATCCGCTCAGCTCCTCTTTTTGGTTTCGTCACTGCCATTTGGAAGATTTGGGGTGATTATTTTTTTATTTTAATATATTTTTCTCAAGGCTCACTGGGGTTGTTAAACCACCCAGAGTGGGACAAGCAGATCACAAAGGCAGCTGGACACCAAGCCTGAACTTTTAAACCCAAGAGCTGCGAAATGCTAATCCTGGAGCAAGGAAAAATGGATTTGCTCAGGTTTAGGGGGCCAAAATGATCAATCAGCACACAAAGGACTCCTTCCATCACTGGGAATAATATATGTAAGAAAAATGGAGTTTGTAACCTTTCCTCCAGAGGACCACTGCTTTTCAGAATTCCTGGACGGCAGTGATGGGGATGAAGAGGAAATACTTGTCTGTGGAGAAGATTTAGAGCTTAATCCTTTTGATGGTTTGCCTTTCTCCTCCCGTTATTATAGACTGCTGAAAGAGAGAGAAGAGCTTCCAATATGGAAAGAAAAAAGTACTTTCATGGAAAGTTTGCTTCATAATCAAATTGTGATTGTGTCAGGAGATGCTAAGACTGGCAAGAGCTCCCAGGTAGGTACAACAGACTTGGCTGGGGGTTTTTAATGTATTTTTAGGACATTTAATTAGGTATGAATTTCAGAGTCATTGTAACTATTGTAATCCATGTAATAAGGCCAGAAAAGGGAAAGTGAAATACAGAAGGTGAATAAAGATTAATGCAGTCAAATACAGATTTAGAATATATTTAACATTTTAGTAACTTTCTTCAAGCACTCAAAAAAAAAATAATTGTAGTTACTTTGTGTTTTGGTTCTGATTAGAGATATGTCAGGAAAGAAACACAGAGGATTTGTCATAAGATAAAGTGAAAAAAATTCCCAGGGAATGAAGGATTGAAATCTGCACGGCTGCTTCTCAGAGAGAATTAATGGTCTTTCCCTCCCTTCAGCCAGGAGCAAATGTTTTCTCCAACAGCACAAAATTACTTTACAAAACTCATGCTGAAAGAACTCACTGAAGCCAAGATCTCAGCTGAGTCTGAGTACACACATATCAGTCAGGACTATGAAATTCTGCTGTAACTATATATAACAAGCCAGGTCTGTTGTCACAGAGAGTAGAAAAGAATTTTCGAGTAAGTGCTGTCAGCCAAAATACTCTTGTTTATGAGTGGGATCAGGAGAAAAAATTCTTGCAGGTAAAGCTGCAGGATAATCATTGTTGCAGGGCATCTCATATATCCTACAGACTTCAATGCTGGGCACTTCTAGAGATCACATATTGAGCTAGAGACATCACACCTCTCCCTGAAAATTCCTATGTTCCCATAAAAATGATTCACACCTGAATAATTTTTGGAGTGCCAAGCTTTTACCCCTTGTTATTGAACTGTAGTTTATACACAAAAAAACCTTGTGTGATGGTAAACAACACTTCTTGCTGAGAAATGTTAGCTTTTAAATTGTCCTTTTACAAGGCAATTTTAATTGAACCTTTAATAAGATGTAGTACATTGCATGTTGGTTTTTAAACAGTTTTATGCATAAGCATGCCAAAATATAACATAGTATATTCTGCATATAACTATACAGAAATAAATTATATGTGGCTGATGCACGTAGGTTTAGATGTTGATTAAATGAAGGATTTGAAACCTAATACATCCATTGAAGTAACATTTATAATGCAATTTTAATTTCTCATAACACCACATGGATATTTGCCAGTGTGGATGTTGTGTAAATAGATAAATTAGGGAGCTGCTGTGTAAGTTCCTGGAGCAGTTCAGTTTCAGTTATGTGTTCACAGAGTAATTAATCTGAAATGACAGATATTGGCTGTGGCATTTGTGGGTTTGAAATCCTGGAGTGTGTTTTCCATGGGTGTGATGCAGCAGGAGCAGCTTTGCTGCTGAGCCAGCCCTGAACACAACTGCAGTGACCCTGCTGGATCCATCAGCATGTGCTGTAGTGACCCTGCTGCCACCTGCTCCTCAAAGGGCTCTTCTGCCCCTTTCTGCAGCAAATTCCAACCAGCCTCAGTCCAGCTGAGCAATCCCTAGATAAACCTTCAAATCCACGCTGAGAATTGAAGAAATTCCCAGTGTTGACAGCAGTAATTCCCACAGCCAGAGCAGAAAGCAGCGAGCGCTCAGTGTGATCTCACTGTTCCATGCTGCTGCAAGAATTGTGCTTGTTTGGAATTGCAGTGCCTGCTGAGCTGGCCCAGCTCTCACTGCCACGTTTCACTGTCCATTTGTTTGGAATTGCAGTGCCCACTGAGCAAGCACAGCTCTCATTCCAGTGTTTCACTGTCTGGTTTTTTGGAAGTGCAGTGCCCGCAGAGCTGGCCCAGCTCTCAGTGCCACGTTTCACTGTCTGGTTGTTTGGAATTGCAGTGCCCACTGAGCAAACACAGCTCTCATTCTAGTGTTTCACTGTCTGGTTGTTTGGAATTGCAGTGCCTCACTGGAATGAGGTGTGGCTCTCACTGCCATGTTTCCCTGGAATTGCAGTGCTCATTGAGCAAGCACAGCTCTCATTCCAGTGTTTCACTGCTGTTTGGAGTTGCAGTGCTCACTGGGAACAGGGCCCAGCTCTCATTCTGTGTTTCACTGGAATTGCAGTGCCTCACAGGAACGAGGCCCAGCTCCACTGCCATGTTTCACTGGAATTGCAGTGCTCACTGGGATGAGGATCAGGTCTCATTCTGTGTTTCACTGGAATTGCAGTGCTCACTGGGATGAGGCCCCGCTCTCAGTGCCATGTTTCACTGCAATTGCAGTGCCTCACAGGAACGAGGCCCAGCTCTCACTGCCATGTTTCACTGCAATTGCAGTGCCTCACAGGAACAATGCCCAGCTCTCACTGCCATGTTTCACTGCAATTGCAGTGCCTCACAGGAGCAATGCCCAGCTCTCACTGCCATGTTTCACTGCAATTGCAGCCCCTCACAGGAACAATGCCCAGCTCTCACTGCCATGTTTCACTGCAATTACAGGGCTCACTGGGATGAGGCCCCGCTCTCAGTGCCATGTTTCACTGCAACTGCAGCCCCTCACAGGGACAAGGCCCAGCTCTCACTGCCATGTTTCACTGCAACTGCAGCCCCTCACAGGAACAAGGCCCCGCTCTCAGTGCCATGTTTCCCTGTCCCTGCAGGTGCCACAGTGGTGTGCTGAGCACTGCCTGGCCATGCAGCCCCGTGGGGCCGTGGTGTGCACACAGGTGCTCCGCCAGGCCGCCGTGGCGCTGGCCCTGCGCGTGGCCGACCAGATGGACGTCAGCCTGGGCCACGAGGTGGGCTACTGCGTGCCCTTGGAGAGCTGCTGCACGCCCGACACCATCCTGAGGTTGGTGCCTTCGGAGGCTTTCAGGCTTAGGTGTGGCTGGAGAAGTTGGCAGCATTGCAGATCTTGCAAATAAAAATCAAAGCTGCTTTGTAAAGTTGTGTAATGTTTTAAAATGACGGGGTGCACTGAGTTAGAAGGGATCCCACAAGGGTTGAGTCCAGCTCCTGTCCCTGCACAGACACCCCAACAATCCCTGGGTATGCCTGGGAGCTTTGTCCAAACTCCTGGAGCTCTGGCAGCGTCAGGACTGTGCCCACTCCCTGGAGAGCCTGGGGAAGAACCTTTCCCTAAAATCCAGCCTAAACCCTCCCTGACACAGCTCCAACCATTCCCTCAGTCCTGGCCAGCACAGAGCACAGGTCAGTGCCTGCCCCCTCTTCCCATCAGATGGAAGTTTTAGACTGCAATGGACTCTTCCCTCTCTTCTCCAGAGATTTTGTGATTAATCAATGAGCACTAATAGGTTTGAATGAGGCATTCTGCAGAGATTTAAGTGGGCAAGGTTACTGTCCATGGAAGACTTCATTAAGCAACTCAGTAACCTCTTTTTCTTTTCCTCTACAATTTCTTTTTCTATTTTCCAGTACATTCTGTTCATTACCATAAAAGAACATGAGGTAATCTTTCCAGAAGTAAAGTTAAAATTCAAATGCAATTAAAAACATGGCTAGAAAAGCGTATATCCAGCAACAAGAGGAAAACAGTATTCAGGGGGATTTTTGGAGATAAGAAATGCACTTAATGTAGTAAGTACAGGCAGGTGACAGCAGCAACACAGAGATTCAGCTTTTGAGCCTCCCAGAAAGTTTTGAGAGTTATTTTCTCTGGTTCCTTAATATGGGAGGCACAAACTATCATATCTAGACCACCACCTTTTTCCTCAGCCACTGGTTTTCAGTGGAGAGGAGGATACTCACCACTTCTGAAAATCAGTTTTCACCACTCTTCCCCTCACCTATCCTTTCTCTTTCTGTGGAGAACGCCTTAAATTTCATCCTGCAGCAGAACCTCCTGCAGCTGCTCCTGTTGAGAGGGAGATGAATCCCTTCCTCTCACACACTAAAACCTGCTTCAAAAAATTCCAAGTCCTGCTGAGCAGCACAACAAAAATAATATCCTTTAAAGAAACTGTCAGCAGCAGGAATAGAAGTGAGAAGAGCCTTATGGCAGAAATTAATTGCTCATCCTGGTTCTGGCTCTGCCTCAAGTGCACCTTCTTCTCCTCACCCAAAAGGACTCATTCCTGGCTCAGGAATTGTTTATGGCATGTGGTGGAAAATGAACAGATGATTTCAGGGCAGAAGTATTTCTTTTTGCCTTTCCACCACTGTGTCACTGTCATTGAATCACATCAGGCTTGTAGCTACTTAAGGAAGGATTTAAACATGTAACTGAGACTATGTCTACAAAATACTCCCTGCTCTTATCAAATCTTTAGTGTTAGAACAGAAAGAAGCAAGACATTGAATGAATTTCTTACAATAATAGTCCAAGAAACTTGGTGGAGTGTGGTGTGTCTGTGTTACAGGTACTGCACAGATGAGATGCTCCAGAGGGAAATGATGTCCACGCCTCTTCTGAACTCTTATGGTGTCATTGTCTTGGACGATGTGCATGAAAGGACCATGGCAACAGACGCCCTGCTCGGCCTCCTGAAAGATGTCTTGGCAGCCAGAGCAGAGCTGAGGCTGGTGATCCTCACAGCCCCCCAGATGTGCAGCACCCTGCAGGGTTTCTGTGGCAGCGTGCCGGTGATCCGCGCGCAGGGCAGGCACCGCGCCGAGGCCGTGTTCTCCTGCAGCACCCACAGGGATCCTTTCCTGGCTGCTCTCAGGCTGCTCCTCGAGATCCACCACGCCAAGGAGAAGGGGGACATCGTCATCTTCCTGGCATGTGAGCAAGTGAGTCCTGCTCTCGTCCTGATTAATCAGGAAATGTGTGGTTTTGTCTGATCTGTGAATATCTTGAAGCCAGAAGCCAAGATGTGACACCAGCTTTTATAATTTCAGGGTTTTCCTTCAAAGAACTCATGGCATACATATCACTGTGGTTTGTACACATAAAATATCTGTATAACACATAAATATTGTGTAGATAATATATATATTTTCTGTATTTAAAGGAAGGCCACCATCATTTTGTGTGGTACAAAAAGCTGTAAAAGCAGCACACAGGGACACAGGCCACAAGGACAGGGATTTAACACATTCCAGTCTCCATCAATGTCCTGCTGCACAGGAGTGGTTTTATTTCAAACCTCCCAAGAAGATTTTTCCATTTGGCTTCTTCTTCCCAACCATGTGGAGGAAAATGTCACTCCAGAGGTGTGAAAGAGAATCCAGGAATCTGCACAGGCTTGGCCATTCTAAATAGTGACAGCTTTGAATCTCTGCTGACAGCAGTGATTCCTAAATTCACTGCACCAGCAGGTCCTTTATAGCTGTCAAAGCAATCTGACAATCAAATAAATCTTTCAATATTTATGATTATTATGATTATTTTCCTGATAGTGATCCCCAGTCTTCCATTGTGTGTCGTTAAATCTGCTTTAGAACAACAAACTCGCAGGAAATAATGGCTTTTTAAAGGAAAGATAATTTATCATAAACTACCCAGGTACTGTTTGTTGCTTTTCAATGTTAAAAGGGGGATGGATATGAAACATTTTGAATAATGTTCATAATCAGTTTTAAGCCTTGTAGACACCAATTTTACAAATGATAAAGTAATGAATTCTGTGTGTCCCCATATTTACAACAAATAATGTCAGAGAGAAAACACACACTTTCCATTTCAATAGGTGGGGAACAAAATTTGATTTCTGCTTAAAAGGATTTTTTGGACAGGTAAACTCCCCACAAAACTAAAATAGGAATTTCTTTCTTGCCAAGAAGAGATCACTCATTTTTCTCTCTAACAATGAACAGAACACTCGTTATGAACCAGAACATCCCATGAATTTTGTTTAACTGTGATTTAAAGTTTCATATTGGTAATGGTTCACTGTTCCCAAGCACTCAACTGTCTTTTAAACTAAACAAAAATATGAATTATCCAAGAACATCCAGGATTTATGAGCTGCTCTGCTGCCAGCCTTGCTATTAGATGTCACTCTTGTATCTTTATAACAATTTTTATAGACCACTTTCAACCTATAACTACTGGAAATGTGGTGTCACTCTCAAGAGAAACTCAGTCTGTCTTTTCAATTTTGCAAAACATTTGCTAATAAAAATGCTTTTAAAAAAATTCCCTTTCAGACTGAGCCAGCCCATGAATTATTTTTGTGTGCCTTTCAAAAAAATCGTGCAGAACATAAATGGTTTCTTGTTAACCCCCCCACCCAATAACAAAACACTAAAACAACAAAAAGCTTTTACAATTCATATCCAGCCTCTGGATTTGTGAACTTTTTTAAAGGTGGTGTTCCATCAACACAAGTCAGGGAATTTTTTTGATTTTATTAAATATTTATAGAGTTTATTAACAATTAGGGGAAAAATCCAAACCTTTATAATACTTATATCTCCTTAAATATAATAATTAAGGGAAAGTAGGGAGATTTCTGCATATTTTGATCATTTAAAGTTTTGTAATTGGACTAATATAATAATTTCATGAGCAAAACAATGTATTTCTCTTGATTACAGGAAATTGAACAAGCTTATCAGATGATCAGACAGGAACAACCCAGTTTAAACCCTGACCTTGGAGAACTCATCCCCATCCCTTTGTACCCCACAAAACAAGAGCTGACCCCCAAATTAACTCAAGACAAGCAGAAAGGCTGCAAAAAATACAGGAGGAAAGTTCTACTCACCACCAGCTCTGGAGAGCCTTTGGTCTGGACTAAAAACCTGACTTTTGTCATCGATGGGGGTGTGCAGAGAAGGAAGGTCAGTGAAGGGAAACAGAAGCACTTTGTCAAAAATAAACTCTGCCAAAGGGCTTTTTCAGGGCAGGGGAAAGGGAATTGTGCAGCTCAGATTAATGCAAAAAGTCTCTAGAGGATCACAAGTTTTTCTCTTCTTTCACAGCACAGGTTCTGTGATATTTTTCCCATGCAAATTAATAGAATTTAAATGATTTTCATAGATATCTCATGTGAAAACCAAGCAAGAAACCACAATTACTTCCCAATTTTATTCAGATATCAGATTTTTGAAGTTTCTAAAGCCAGATGAATGCTGCCAGTTGAAACTGCCACTCATTTGGGCACCAAACCAATGAGAGAATGTTTGCAAAGTGCATCTCACCTGACTTCTGGCCTATCAGTCATTAATGTCTCCTCAATATTTTATACAAAAAGCAAAATGCAATCACTACTTAGCTATTGCAGGTCTGCTGGTTTAGAAGCTTATTCTCATCCCTAATTTAATGATTTAGTAATTGCTCACACAGGGAATCTCTATTTTTTCAAGCTGCTTGTGCTCCTCCAAATGCTGCCATTTATCTAATTAATACTTAACTTTGTCCAGTTCATCCTCATTTCTTGTTTTCCACCCTGGGAAGGAGTAGTGCAGCTGCAAAAAAATAAAATTAAATTTAAAAAAAATTTTCATTTGTTTTATTTCTACAAAACTGATGTAAGGGATGAGTAACTGTGTAGTAACTGGAGAGCTGCACTACTACAGGTTTTGTAGCTGGTGAAAATAAAAATTCCAGTAACAGGCAAAAGAAACACTACAATACATTTCCTTTCTATAACACAAGGTGGAATAACCAAAATTGCAGTTAAGTGTACCTAAAATTTTGGAGCAGGGATCATTAATCCTGATTGGCCTTGCAATTAGTTCAGGGGAAAGCCTGTGAACTACCAGTACTTTTCATTTTCATTGCAAAAATCTCTCATTTGAAAAGGTTTTTAACTGGGAAGTATAAACCAGCTCCGTCTCAAGGCAAGCTAAAAGAAATTTTCAGTTTTGTGTGCAAGGAAGAAGAGCCTAAAAGCAGTTTTCAATTCGACCATATTTATTTCTGAAATTTATTCCTACAGCTGCAGTTTTCTTGGATGGCAGAAATGAATTTCACTCCCATGGTAACCTGAAACCCAAAGTACAATTCAACAAATTAAAAATTTTGTGAATTTAAACCACAAAGCAATGGGAATAAAACAGATCCAGCAGTCCTGACATCTAGCAAATCCCCTCTATCAGTGATGCAATTTTTACCTTTAATTCAATGATTTTGTTTAGTCCTGTGATATTCCTCCCTCAGTTCAAATTCCCATTCAGTCTCTGTGGCTCCAAGTCAGCTGAGCACAGAGGGAGCAGGAAAAGTTCAGTGCAGAGTAAAATCTGAGCCTTGCAGCTGGGATGAAACAGCAATTCACCTGCAGGAAAAGAAACCTGGGCCTTGCACTGAAGGATATTTTAATTTTTTTAAATGAAAATCTTGCTCAAAGCAGGTAGAGGTGACTCAGAGCTGCCTTATCCAGGCAGGTTTAGATCTTGCTGGGCAGAGCAGTGAGTGAATCAGCTCCTCAGCTTAATCAAAATAAAAAATATAAATATAAAATATATATATATAAAAAATATAAATATAAAAAATATGAAACATGGCATCATATATCTCTAATCCAGCCCTCATCTCCTTTAATTTCAGTATTAAGACAAAAGTCTGGAGTTAGGGAACAAAATGTTGTCAGAAAATGTTGGGATTCTGTCACTGGAAGAAATAAATAATATTTTTTGATGTTTTTCTTGATGATACCATTTTCTGCTTTAGTAAGGTACATTTCTCCTGGGAAAAAAAAAAAAAAAAGAAAGACATTTATCTCAGAGCACACTTAGAGTGAGAGCAAAACATCTGTCAGTTTGTCAGGGTGCTGAGTGCTCTCCTTTCCAAGCTGCTGAAACCAAAAGAAATGAAAACTGTTTACTACCCTTTCTGTGAAATGACCTAGAGAGAAATTCAGTACAGACCATTCATATTTTTGCAGCCCTTGTGTACTTTTCTGATGCTTGATATCTCTTTCATTTAAAGGTGTACAATCCTAGAATCAGAGCAGACTCTGTTCTAACCCAGCCTATCAGCCAAAGTCAAGCAGAGGTGCATAAACAAATTCTGGGCATGTCTCCATCAGGTAGAAATATTAGCTCAAAATTTAAATCCATTAGCTCAAATTATTAATGCAATCAATGTGGCAAAGCGAGGAGGAAGCATTTTAAAAAAAGTAATTTTCCCGAATTCTCTTCCAGGGAAAATCTTCTGCTTGTATCCTGAGGAATTTACACACAAGGAAATGCAGCCCCAAATTCCAGCAAAAGTTCAGGAATCCAAGCTCACCAGCTTGGTGCTGTTCCTGAAGAGGATGGACATAGCAGGCTTTGCACACTGTGACTTCATCAGCAGCCCAGGTAAAGGGATGCACCACTTTGTCATGTTTTAATTATTATTTTAGAAGTTATTTCCAGGTTGATTTTGCCCTGTGGCTCACAGGATTGTTTTTTTATTTAAGGACTTGCAATAATAATATCACCCTGCTTTTCCCACTTCCCTGCTACAGCAGCTCTCAGCTCAATAGCACTTACAAAAAAAGACCATAAAGTATCTGAATGGACTTGGAATGTTAAAAAAGAAAATCAATATTCCAAGTATCTTCCCATCTAGGTTACAGATTATTTTCCTGCAACCCACAAAGAAAATGTGTGCCCTGTTGTATGAGGCATTGTGCAGGTACCCAACAGAATATATTCCTCTAATCAAAAGTTTACAACCCAAATAAACCACTTTTGTTACCTGGGGGATGTGTGTGCAGGAAATGAGCTTCCTCCTTATCCTCCAGCATCTTCCACCTCAAATTCACCATGGGCTGCTCCTTAAGGACAATGCTCCTTAGAAAATAAACCCAAATATATTTTCAATTCTAGGCAGGGAAGGCACTGAATTCTGAGGAGAGTGTGAAGGAATTTTTCTTTTTTTTTCTCCCCGACTTCATAATTTAGAGTTTTTTTCTATAGAAGGATATTTTCCTCTGCTCTGGCTTATCACAAAACCCAAGTGCCTCTGCAGATTCTGCTGTTGCTTTGAAACCCATTAAAGTGAGGGAAATAGCCCTGGTTTCATTCATGATAATTTTCCAGTGCCAACAGGAAAAATTCTTATATTATCCTGCCTTTCCTCATGCACATACACGGAATTGGAATGATCTCTTCTGTGTGTTGTAATTAATCAGTAATAAAGTGTTAATTCTCACTGTTGGATATATCAATAGACAGTTAAGTTGAATTTTAAAGAAAAATTTCTTCAAGTTTTCCCTTGTGTGTTTGTATAGCAGAAACATGCCTAAAAGAAATAGGAAAGAAATAGGAAAAAGCATGGCCAGTCTGATGGTAATTAATTCCAAACCAATAAGAATTGGAGTGTTTGGCCTTGTGAGTGTCATCTGTGCTGAACCCACGAAATCTGCATGGAAAATGTTTATGGAATACAGTTTGCTCCCACTCCAATTGAAAATGTATTTTACTATTGAAAAAATATGCTGAACATATTAATGTTTTTCCTGATATGAAGGAAGTTGGTCTTGAACTGTAGAAGGAATTAGTAAAATTATATGAGGGAAAGCATTTGGTATTTTTGGATTTAAAGGCACAATGGGGACAGCATTCAAAGGGAACGAAATGCTAGAGGCACATAAGGTTTTACAGACACAGGAATTCTAAGTTTTGGCTGTGTTTTTGGATAGTGGAGCTGAAGAAAGCTTGTCCTGATGTGTAAAAAATTGTAAAGGCATTTGATGAGTGAATGCATTGGCTTTACTTGGATGGACATTAAATATGACAAAGCTTTTGCTGTCTAGATCAAGAGTGTCAGGTGCAGGTATTGAATAGTTTCAGGAATTACTAACAGTGGGAGGAATGTTGGACAAACTGCTTGAACAAAGGAAAAAATCCCACAGACACTGCAGGGGTGCTCTGAAAGGAGAGGAGAAAGTCTGCACAATTTCCTTGTCTGTTTCCTGCCTTACACAATTAAACATCAGAGACAGAGCTGTAATGATCCAGCACAGCTCCTCCTTTATCCAGGACACACCACACATTGCCTTGCTTTCCACTTTGGAGCAGGCAGAACTTTTTTCCTCCCAGCGCTTGGATTGATCCCTGGAGGATTCTCCAGAGAGGAGTGGAAATCTCCCACAGACAGAACACAGAGCTTGAAGTGCCTGCTGTGAAATTCTCTGAGAGAAACTGCAACACCAAAGGGAGAAATTTGTCAGGGGAGTCAGTTCTTGTCTTAGACCAACTCACAGAGCTCAAAACACAAAACCCAAGAATGATTTGGGCTGGAAAGGACCTGAAAATCATCCAGTTCCAAGCCCCTGCCATGGGTTTGGCTGTTCCATGGCTCTTCTCCTTCTTGGAGCTGAGTTCCCTTTGAGTAAAAGGAATAAAAACATTGCAGCATCTCCTGTGTGCCACAGACTTCCCTCTGCACTGTTTCTGTGCAACAAACATTCTCACCTTGTCTTTGCAGCTCAAACAGAGGGAGGCTTCAGGGCTTTCAGGTGAATTTCTCCTACACAAAATCAAGTTTTCACTGAGATGAGAGAGGAAGACAGGCATGAACTGGTGAACAAATAAATTCATAGCAAGAAGTACTTCTCAATCTGTTTCCAGCACATGGAGAACATGCAGCAGATAAGAAACAAAAATTACGTCAGTAAAACATTTCATTTCTGCTCAGCAACAAGGGACTTTTTATTTTTTTTCTGCTGCTCTTTGAGGAGAAATAAAAGCTTGGATTAAGTCTGACTCATTACTGCATTATGAAAGCAACAAACATGTCAGGCGTACAGCTGCTGCATTTAATTCATGCCATAATCGAGAGCAGCAAAGGCAGCAGAGCTTGTTCCTTTCTGGAATTCATGAGCCAGAGGAAAATGAATCTGGCACTGCAGCTCCAACGTGCATTGGTGGGATTCCTGTGCCCCCAGAACACGGCTGTGTTTACATTTTGATCAGTTAATCAGACACATCTTTGCTGGGGTTTCTAATGGGACAAAAGAATCCCAGTCCCATAAATTGCAGCAACATTGAGTAGTTTTGTAAATCACTGGAAAATCCTTATTTAAACTAAGCAAATCATTATAAAGATGAAGCCGTGTAAAATTTCTCTGGGAAATCAAGGGGAAAGCATTTGCAGATTCTGCATTCATCCAGAATTTCCCCTGAACAATTTTCAAGTTAAAGGATGTGTCAATGATCATGACCATGACATTTGAGAGCTATACTTTCACAACTCCCTGGAGAATATATTTCTAGAAAATCCAGAATAACAAGAGTTTTGTAAATTTATATAATTTCAAGTTGTTTCAGAGAAGAAAATCATTGACATATTTTCACTGGAGACTGTCAAAGACTCAATGCACCATGTAAGGTCTGCTCAACAGAGATCACTTCAGGGCAGATTTATTATCTTAAATTTACTTGTTAATTCTTTGATGCTTTAGATTCTGGATTTCACCAATGAAATATGCAGACATTATTCAGTTTATTCTGTCAGGACAAGGCAGGTCAGGCCCTGTCCTGGCTGTCCATCACCAGCCAGACTGGAGGAGTGATGAAGCAGCATGAGGGGGATGGAAAGGCTGCAAAGTATGAATTTGGGAAAGTAACTTTTAATGATCAACTATCATTTCAAAATAATAGGTCTGGAACTGGTGGCTTCAGAGCAAAACAGACTCCAAAAAATTCCTGACTCAGGAGGTGCAGGGGGGAAAAGAGAATCAGGAGGAAACCTGCACAGAGAAACCTGTGCTTGCAGAAGAAAAATCTTAGCATAACTTGAGGAAACCTTGGCACAGACTCCTCCATCTTTTCAGGAGCAGGGTCAGAAAGCAGGAGCAGCAAACACCACAACAGGACTGTTCTCCTTGCAGAAATTACTTTGGCACTTCTTTCTGCTGTCCAGCCCAACAGAAACTGCAAAACATGTGGTGTGCCAGGCACAGCAGCAGCTCTTCAAAGACATCCATGGCAGTCTAACTTTTAAAGTCATTCCTATGAAAGGAAAAGATCTATCAATAAAAGGTATTTTACATTCTCAGCATTTGCAGAGTAGGAGACCAGAACACAGGAGCTGTGAATCTCCCAGAGAAGCACAAGAGAGCAGTTAAATGGACTACTAAAAATCACAAAATTTAAATTTCCTTCCTATCTCTGATATCCACTCTTTGACCAAACCCCTAAATCACTTGTTTCCTGTTGCAACAAGAATAACTCTTTTGAATTTACTTGCTCCCACCTTGAGCACTTGCATTTCAGCCATGTGGGATGTGGTACTGAACACTACAGGTGCACTTTTAGAGACAGAATTCACTCTGTTCACACCAAAGTTCCAAACATATGAAACCAAGAATATCATTTTAAGTAGCTTGAAACTCTCAGATGAACGATTCCAGTGCTAACAATAACATTAAGTTCTGTATTTGCTTTACTAAGCCTAAGAAGGATCAAAAGCAGGATCTGTATTTACATAAAACTGGTCAGGTTTCCTGAAATGAGTCCAGAGCAGCCCAGTCTTGAGCAGCCAAGGAACACAGAGCAGGGAAAGAAAATACTGGATTAGGAAATCCCTTCCAAAATTCCAGGGATGTGACAGTTTCTTGTTGAAAGCACAGGACACATGTTGAGAGGTTTTTTTGAACTTTGCTCCTGTGAAAGCAGCAGAGGAGTCACAAATCCTCATGGTTCACACCTCAAGGCAGCAGTGGCTGTGGGTGCAGGAAGCTCTAAAAAGCCCTATTCTGTTTTTTTTATTTTTGCTTTTTTACTCTTCCTTCACCTGCTCTAACCCACCTTTACTGTCTTTTCCTTTCTAGAGCAATAAAACTCCAGGAATCTTTTTCTTTTTTTCTTTTTCCAGAACACTCATAGCAAGACAGGAAAGTAATTTGTGCTTATAAATCTCGAGACAACTGACTCTAGGGCATAAAAATGCAAATTACTGATGCTATCAAGGGGTTGAAATTGGCTGCCATATAACCATGTATTTTGTGAGCTCTAGCACAAAGTACTTTGTTGACTCCTGGAAAATAGCTTTCTATGATCTCCAAGTAATTACCACACATCTGAATGACCCTTTTACTCTCCCTGTATTTTCAATCACTGATTTTTATTTCCTGTCACTGACTCATATTCATCATCAGCTGCTACTTCTCGTTTCTTTAAAACTCCTAAGCATTTTCTTCTCAGATGCTTCAGCTTTTGCAAAAGCTCATCATTTATCCCATTAAACCCTACATTTTTTATAATAAATGCCCTCTCTAACAGAATTGTACAGGCAGAGGGAAGAACTCAGAGACTGAAATGAAGCAGGTCCACAGTTTTAGAAGGAATTTACAGGTTCCTGAGAGAATTTGTCTGAAAACTGAGTGTTTTAAACTTAACTGAAGTCACATTAGCAGATTTAGATGCTGGAGAAGTTCTGGGAAAGCTCATGTAAGGGGAATTAATAAACTAATTTTCCCCTTCAAACAGAATGAGGTTAAAAACAGCAAGAGCTTGTTTGCCTCCCATTTTACTTTTTCCTTGTCTATGAGCAGTTAATTACAGAGAGATGGCAGGAAACTGTTCACTGCCAATGAAGTCAAAACCTGATCTCAAGATTTCCTTGCAGAATGTGTGGGAAATTGTGGCTAAATGTGACCTAGCAGCTAATTACAGCCTTGCTTTGCTCTGAGTCTTGGTGATGCCATACACATTCCCACTCTTAATGAATGCAAGAAATTATTTTTAGTCATCTACTAATGAAGATCCAAGTGCAAATGCACCCCCTGCCTGTGTGGGCAGCTGTTCTTGTGGTCTGGTTATTGATTTAGGGATTTTTTCCCATTTATATACAGACAGAAGCTGAAAAATGGCCAGTGCAGCTTCCCAGGGCTGGGGATGAGGCCAAGTCCTGCTGCAGTGGAATTTCAGCTTCAAGGGGACTGGAATTGAACTTGTTACCTATAAAACTGAGAAAATAACAACCAGTCAGGAGAAAGTTGCTGCAGTAGTTGGAGAGCAGTTGTGAATTTAAATGAACTGGTACCCATGAAAGATATTGACCATTCACTATAACCTGGAATAGAAATCTACCTTGAAAAAGAGCTGGGAGGAAAGAACCTCAAAGAACCTTCACAATTCAGGAGTTCCCAAATTTCCACCCTTGCCTTTCATGCCCTGGCAACAATTTTTGGAGTGTAGGCCTGACAACTTCAGCTTGAGGTTCCCTCTCTAGACCCCCAGAACTGGAGCCACATAAATCTCTTCTGTTCTTGTTTGACCTTCTTTCATCACTTTCAGATTTCCTGCTCAAGTTCTAATTTTAAGTGTTATTTGCTTAATCCTGTCCTCTCAGGATATTTTCCCACATTCCCTCATTATTTTTGCTGCCTCACTGTTCTCATTGAACATGGAGGTTGTAAGGAAGTTATAACCCACTCTAAGAGAAAACTGAACACTGAATTTTGTGGAGTGAGAAAGCACAGCCAATTGCTAGGGAGACATTTTCTTTTACTACATTCCCATTTTTCTTCTGGTACTATGAGAACCTATGTAAAAAAAAAGTGTAATAATTAAAAAGGCAACCAAGACAACACTCCAAATACCTGCAAGATTAACAGTTATAACTTCTGCAAATATCAGAATATCTCCTCTGGTTAAAAAAGATCTTTCCTAGACCTGTCTTTCAGTACTCCTCAAACGTGATCACCCTTCTGACAAAAGAATGAACACAAAAAACCTATCTGAAAACTGCCAATAATGGAAGCAGTTTTGACAGAGTCTAGGGGCTAGGACACTACTGAGGATTGTATCCTCAAAATCCACTATTGAGGATTGTGTCCTCAAAATCCACTACTGAGGATTTTGTCTGGGACAAAAACTGTTCTGACATAAAAAGCATCATCTAAGTGATGTGCAGCTCTATGATTTTTACCTCTCATTTTCTTCCCCCAGAATTTTCTCAGCCTTTCATTCATCCATTACTTTTTGTTTTTAATCACTGTCAAATAAAAGAAGCATCATTTCCCCACAGCTGAAATACTACAATGAGAATTCAGATATTCATTCCTTTGCTGCCACTCTCCAGAACTGGAATTCTCTTCCCTTTTCCTCAGCTCCTGAAAGCCTGATGCAGGCTTTGGAAGATCTGGATTATCTGGCAGCCCTGGATAACAATGGGAACCTCTCTGAATTTGGGATTATTATGTCAGAATTCCCCCTGGATCCTCAGCTGTCCAAGTCACTGCTGGCTTCGTGTGAATTTGAGTGTGTGGATGAGATGCTCACCATTGCAGCCATGGTCACAGGTACTCCTGCCTCAGCTCTCACTGCAGCCTTGTGCCACCTGCCCAACCCAGATTCTCTAACCTATCCACAAAAGCAAATTTTTGTTACTCTTATCCTGCTTATTTCAAATAAATTAATGTATTTGGCTGTTTAAGTCTTAACTGTAAGGATACAATGAAAGCTAAGTAAAGAATTTCCAGAGAATTCCATTTCCCGGCTTCCGCTGCCCATTGGCTTCCTCCCTTTTGTCAGAAACATCCTTTCAAAATGAAACTTTCTTAATAAATCTACATTTGTTACAGATCAGATTCTTTACCTACAAAGAATTACTTTGTGACCTTGTCTCTCTGCTTCAAGTATTTTATAAAACTGACATGACCTTGGAGTCTTGGGCAGCAAGCACACGAACCACAGGATATCAAGCTGCATGAGTTGTTCTCCTTGCAGGACAACTTTTTATGCCCAAACTGGGTTGATTTTTAACTTGTGATAGATTTTTTTAAGTACATATAATAAATGTAAATGATTGAGCATAGGCACAATTCAGTTTTAGAAAAGCTCAACCATCTCAAAAGACACAGAAGTTAAGATGCACTGGAAAACACAAATTTCAACAGAGGGGCAAATTAAGGCATTAAATCAAAAGATGTCTTTTTATAATAAAGAAACCATTTTGATTGTGGCTAAATTAGGTTGTGCCATTAGAAAGCTTTTTTGGCATCAGCCTGGGAGCAGGCTGCTCTTTTGTGTTTGCAGCACACATTAACTAAACCAGACTGGAAGGACATAAAAACAAACCCTTAGTGACTGCAGCAGGTTCAGTTCTTCAGCACCAATCCAACACTGGGGGGTGAAAGACAACTGGGGAAGGAAAAACCCCAAAATGCCGGTGCGGTTTTGTGTGTGCACCTTTTTCACCATCAGTTTTTTTCCCCAGCTCCCAGCTGCTTCCTGCAGGCCCCTCCTGGCACAGAGGAGATTGCTCGGAGCCGCTGGCGCTGCTTCTGGCACCCTGCAGGGGATCACTGCACCCTCATCAACATCTTCAACGCCTTCAGGGCAGCCACTGCCAGCCCCTCACAGCCAGGCAAGTGTGCCCCAGGCACAGCCAACAACCCAAAATCCGGGGATTCCTTCTAGAGCTGCTGATATGCAGGGAGAAACCTGTGGGAGTAGCTATAGCTGATGAAAATTGATTTATTCATTAATTAAAAACGTCCTAGGACAGCATCTCTTACCCAACAGGGATCCATAACCATTATTCCAATTGTCCTTTGAGGTGACTGTGCAAAACCAGATTGAAGGTTCCTCCTGGAGAAGCATAAAATCCAAAAGCTGGTGAGGAGGGTCTCAGTTCTCCCAACAGCCCAACAATTCTGGTGGGTTTTTCACAGCTGTGAACTGAAAGGAAAATTTAAGGGAAAATGGAAAGTAGTAAAATACACATTTGCAGGAAGTAAAAGCCAGGAGAGTTCAGAACAGCAGAAGCTCCTCACTGAATTTTCCTGTGCTCAAACATCCTGCTCTGGTTCATCCAGCCCGAGTCCAGTGCTCAGACAGCAGAGGGATAAATCTGCACACACTGAGTGAAAACTCTAGCCAGGAAAGCAGGATTGTTTCCTGTTCAGTCAGGTGGAATGCTGAAGGCAGCTCCAGCAGAACCAGTCCAGAATGCAGGATCAGCATCAGCACCACAGGGATCATTTCAACTCCATAGCCTAAACTCACAAGGCCTGAAAAACAGAATTGCTACTCATTCTCTGGGAAGCTTTACTTAGAACAGAGCAAAGAAGGGATTTGATTCAGGAAGAAATAGCTGCAATTGTATAAAATAAGTATATGTATCATATATATATATATATATATATACACACATATAAGTATATATATATAATATATAAGGATATCAAGTATTGCCCACTCACTTTGTGAGCTGAGCCCAAGCTGTCTGTGTGGATCATTTCCAGAATTTTGGACACCATCTGCAGCACTGTAAGAGCATTAAATTCCCAGAGCAGCACCTCTGTGGATTGCACACAGCAGTGAGATTCTGCTTTAAGCCCAAACATTGTTTTTTTCCCCTCACAGAGTTCAGCACTGAGAAATGGTGCCGTGATTATTTCCTGAGCTGTTCTGCTCTGAGCGTGGCAGAGATGATCAGAGCTGAGCTGGTGGAGATCATGAAGCGCATTGAGCTCCCCATTTCTGAACCAGGCTTTGGATCAGAAGAAAATCTACTGAGTATTAAGAAAGCTCTTTTATCTGGTTACTTCATGCATGTAAGGAAAACCACCGTGGTTTCATCTTCCTGCACTGTTCAATGATGTGGAATGCTTTCAGAAAACTTAAGTTCATTAGTGAGATCTCTTGATCACCAGAAAGGATAAAAGTCTTTTTTTTCCCAGTGTATCAAACACTTCTGCCCATTTCTCTTTTCTCTGGGGTTCCTCTCTCACTGCATGGAGCTCACACTCCACAGCAATAAGAAAACTGCCAATATGCCTTTCACTCAAAGAACTCTTTCACCTCCAAAAAACTCTTGATATATTCTCTCAGGAATTATTTCCTTTTTGAAGGTGAAAATTGCCTGGAAATAGAGAAATGACTTGGGTATATTTAGGTGTGCATAACAGAGAGCTTGCCTCATCTCAGGAAGGCACATTGCAAATGTAAACTAGATTGATTTATTGCCACTCAATCCCCAGGCTTTCCTTGACATCCCTTTCCCAAGTGCATTTTTCATGGCCTGACACTTTGCATTTAAGAGTCTATGAAAAGAGTAAATGCTAAAGAATACACGTTGTGTTTTCATCCTTCAAAGCCAAACTCAGATACTTTTGTACTTATTTGTTGCAGCTTCCTTTCAGATACACAGATGAACATTTTCTTTAAGTCTCATTCCATAGGATCCAGTCCCAAGCTTTCCCACACACACTTGGGAAGAGGTTCCAGTTGAAAGTATCTGAAGGGAAGTTTAATTTCTGATTCAAATCTAATAGGCACTGATCAATTAAATAAAGGCTAACTCTCCACATTGGTTTTTATTTTTCAGATTGCTCGTGATGTGGATGGCTCAGGGAACTATTTGATGTTATCACACAAACAAGTGGCCCAGCTCCATCCCTTCTCATCCTACTACAGCACCAGGAGGATTCCAGAGTGGGTTTTGTTCCATGAGTTCAGCATCTCAGAGGGCAATTCCATCAGGGTTGTCTCTGAGATCTCCCCCCATCTGTAAGTGAACTGTCATGCAACTGCTCCTTCACTCCTGAATCCACAAAATCAGCACTTTGGGAGGATAAAAAAAAACAAAAATGGGAGGATCTGCGATCTCAGGCTCCCACTATTCTCAGTAGCTGCCACTGTAATTGTAATCAATTGGAAAAGTTCACAATATGAGCTGCAAAAGCCTCTGACAGAGTAAAATATATAGAAAAAAATCAGAGTTAACAGAACAGTGCACTCACACATGACTGCAGCTGGAAAGGTCTTTGTTCCCTGAAAACCTATTTTCCAGCAAAGCCTTCTCTTAACACATTTTCTGTACCCAGACAGCTGAATCATGGAGTGTATATGGATTCAGGGAGGGACCAGAATCTTCCTTCTGCAAAAATCTCTTTACACAAAGAGCAGACATTTCACACTCATCTTTTCTGTTTCCCATGTTTATAGGAGAGTTTTTTTTCACAGTGTTATTGAAGCACTCTGCTCTAAAGCAGGAATTCCTATTTAATGCAACCTGCAGCACTGGGAACTGCACTGCACCTCAAGTGCAGGCTGAGGATTTTCAGTGCAAGGCTACTGAAAGCACAAACTCTTCCTACATCTTGCACAGAATCCAGGATTCTTGCAGAGTTTTGGGTTGAAATATCAACTCTGTAGCTTCTTTTAGCTATGCCTTGAAAGAATGACTCAAATATTTCAAAATTCAATTAAGAATTAACAATGTTTTGTGTGATTTTTCTCCCCAGATTTGCAGAGCTGGTACCTCAGTATTATTTCAGCAATCTCCCTCCAAGTGAGAGCAAGGATATTCTGCAGGAAGTGATCCATCACTTGACACCTGCTTCAGCCACAAAGGAAGAACAGAAAACTGCCAATGCCAGCAAAGAAAATGAGGAATTGCCCCAAACTCCCACTGAGCAGAGATGTGTCATTCAGTGAATTTAGACTGAACATCACCTATTGGACAACAATAATTAAAAGCAATATATCCAAAACACATCCCCACCCTAACCCATGCAATTATTTCAAACTTTTGACATAAATGTATTTAACAGATTAAACAAAGAAAAAGCATTTTTCTCAACAAAAGGAGTTGCATGCATGATTTTGGAGCAAACCACATGATTTAGCTTTGGTTCAAAATCCACTGAACAGATATTCAGGTTTTCTTTTGACACTGGGTTTTTATTGACTGCTTCATGATGATACCAAGTAAAAACAAGATGTAATATTTTAAAATATTCCCTTGGTGGATATTTCTGGTTGCACAAAACCCTTGGCTCAACAGCAGTTCTGCAAATATTGTGTGCTCACAGTCCTGCATGGCTGCTCTGTAAAAACCTGGTGTTTGCAGGGAGGCTCAGAGTGAGAGATAATCTTTGAGTTTATCCATAATTCCATGAATTCCATCAGCTGGAACTACAATGACTGTCCTCAAAGGCTTCATTGGGACATCATCAAAGGACCATCTGCCACCCAGACAGGTGTCACTTTCCTCTTGCACAGAGTAATTGAATTTCAGAAGGGCTTTCTAAATAACAGGAAAAAAAAAGCATTCAGATTAAAATGTTTAATTAGCATGAAGATAATACATCATCTAAACAAAGTGAGAGTAATTATCATTAATTATGCCCATGCTTATTAAGAAGTTTTTCCTCTCTTGAAGTGTCCACCAAAAAGACCAACCCGAAAATCCACTATTTCAAGTGTTTTAAACTATTTTCTTTTCACAGAATTTATATCATTCATATTCAACTCTATAATGGTTGCTAGTTTGGGATCAGAGAAACAAGCTAGGAGGGAGGAAAAAAGAATAAATAAATCAATGTTCTGAGGCTCTGCTGCTTTCAGGGCCTACTCTTAGAGTTCTAAGAATATGAGTAGAAATCAAATATTAAGGGGATGGGCACCAATATGAATCCTGAGGAGAACTTCAGAAAGGTCCCAGACGGCTGCAGCACCTGCAAGATCTATTTATGCTTCTCCAAACAGGCAGGTGTCTCTAATGTGCATTATTTCTTTTCAGGAATACAAACCCCCCACAGAAAGTCCCCTTTTCATCACTTTTCCTAGACAAAATTCCTGATGGATAAGAAAAACAACCTAATGAATGTTTCCAGCTCTCACACAAGTCAGATTAAGAGCTCTGACTGAACCATCAAATAGAAAAACTTACCTGATTCCTTCCCTTGGGGGGAAAATTAAGATCCACTCTCCTTTTGGGTTTGCCTTCCACTAACAATATATCAAGGCTTTAAATCTCATTTTGGACCAATTACCACACTAACTGAGTGGCTTTGCTCAAGAACAACTGGAGCACCTTTAATCAATTCCTAGTCTGGTTTCTAATAGATTTTCTGGTTCTAATTTTAAGGAACAGAATAAAGCCCAGGGCAGTGCCAAGTGCAGGAAAAGGTTTCTCTCGCTTTGATAAGACTCCACATTTAATGCTATTTTATGGCAATCTAATTAACATTATGTGTGATCAGGGAGGACAGACACTCAGCACTCATTTAACACACACACACATTTTATTAAGTACATAGAGAGATTTCATTTAATATCCTACATAATGTTTAAAGTGAATTTTTTTTAAGCACTGGGAGGACTGTTAAAAAGAAAAATATGCTCAGTTTGAGTCTATCCTTTGGAGCTGAGAATTACTGGAGCTCAGATGAAAGCACACAATTAGCCATTAATAAATTACAAAGCTGAGATAAATAAATACAAAATGGACCTTCTAGAACAGAACACCCATGAGCATCACAGGCTTCTCCCCAGCACTGCACAGAGCTCAGCTTCAGCTGTTTCAGCAGAAAAACAAAACCCCAGCTACAGCACAGAGGCTACAACAATTCCCTGGAGCTACCAGTGAATTCCCCCACTTACAGCTCCCTCCTTCCCAAGAAATAAAAGTCCAGCCCTGTCACAGCCTCTGTCAGAATGATTACACACAGCAACCTTTGCCATTAACCACCCCCTGCATGGGCAAGTCCTGCCTGAAATGAAAAATAACAGTCTCTTGACAAACTAATAATATTGTACAATAGTGGTTTAAAAAAAAGAAAGAAACCATGAAAAATTCTTTGCATTTCAAAGCACATTTCAAATTTCATTTCCTACATTTTCCCCTCACCTGATCTGGCTTGGGACCAGCAGAATTGTGTGGCCAGGATGCCTTAGGAAATGAGAGGTAATATTTTCATCTCAGTGTTTCACCACTTTTTATTAATATACTTGCCCTGAGTAGAATAGAGACAGAAAAGGGAAGCAAGAGCCATTTCTTAGGATCTCCATAAGTTTTCATTCCAAGCATTTTTTGCAAGTAACAGGCACCCAGGAGGAAGCAGATAAATCACGCACAAAAAGAGCTTGATTGCTCCTCTCTCAACACTACTCCAAAACACCCTGGATTTATTTTAAAAATATTTGTGACCATCTTGATACAAGCTCCCCTTGAATTTGAGGTGAAACATCTCTTGTTGATGATATGTAAAGAAAAAGAAGCATTTTATTTCATGTTACCTCATGAAAGAATTCTTCCTCTGCATTTGCAAACATTAATTCCTCCTTGGGCTGATTTCTCCCTTCCTTCCTCTTGGAATTGCTCTTTGTGGCTTCTGTAAAGGTCTTGCTGATAAGGAGGTAATAGTGGCACTTTCCACAGGGTTTGTTTGTTCTCTGTGCCTCAGTCAGCTCCTTCCTGAAGAGAAATAAATGTTTACACACTTTAAATCCCAAACAAGGATATAAGTAAACCTTATGTGTACTGGTGTAGAAAGGATATTCAAATTGCAGCCTGTTCTTTGATGAGAAAAACAATTTTGCTGATGCATTCCTGGTACTTGAACATACTATCTGTACTTTAAATATAAAAATATGGATTTTTCCACAACCCTTTTACCCAGAATCCTGTTCATGGTAGAGTTTTTGTGCAATTCTAAGTGCAACTCTCCTTAAAAATACATCACATTATCAGTTCCTCGAGGAACTGTAACTGCAGGACAGAAAATACTCTTGCTCCCTTGTGTTCAGCATGTTGTCACTCTGAAACCTTTAAGACAAAGAGGCTGAGGTCTGAATTTGAGCTGTGACAGGTGTGGTGACCTCAGTCTGACTTCTCATCTCTTCTCACATGAGAGAAAAGAAGGCAAAAATCAAAGATGAAAAAAAATCATCTCCATTCTATTACTGGTTCCTTATCCAACAAAAGTTCCTTGTTCCCAGTTCTCAGCATGGCACTAAAATAATGTAATGCTGTGTCTCAGTGGATTAATTTATTTACATTCACATTCATGTATTTACATTTCATTGTATCTTTTGATATAATCCATGAACTGGCAGAGACCAACCAGCAGTTCACCTGCTTTGTCATTACTTGAAACTAATCAAAACATATTTACATGGGCCAAAACTTTCACCTTTTAATCCCTTCCCTCACTCCAAAGCTCCCATTCCAGAGCCAGATATTAACAGAGAAACAGAAACACCCAAGCTGCTCATTACGAGCATCCTAAAAAAGTTCTCATCTTTATATTTTCCTAGATTAGTGTGAAAATAACCTGCAATACAAGGATAAACTGCAACACACACACAGCTATTTCTGCAGAACACCTTGTGTTCTGAAATTAAATCCTCTATAGAATTTGAGAAAGTTTTGAACCTTTATAAAGATATAAAAATATTTTAAGAATTAACTAAAGACCATATATGTGGTAAAATTCTTTTGTTCATGCTTTACTCATATCTATAGTGTCAGCTGTCTTAAAACAGCTCTATGTATATAAGAGTTGTGAAAAATATGAAGAAAAAACACCAACATCATGCAAGAAAAAAAATATAACCAAACTTACTGGAGCTGCTGGTGCATGGGCAGAGCAATCTGAGGAGGGACATTGATGAACCTTTCACTCAGGATGAGCCCCACAGGCTTTGTGCTGTCGTTCAGGAGCTTGCTGAGCTGCTCCAGCACACGCTGCTCACAGCTCTGCTCACAGCGACTCAGGAGCAGCTCTTTGATTTGCTCTGCACACTGGGTGCCCTGCAATCAAAAGGAGCATTTTCTTTACCTGCTGCAACAACTGTTTACACAAGAAATCCTTGAATGTCAGCTCCAAGGGAACTCCCTACAGGTCTGGTGGCAATTTCCCACTGCACAATTGCTTTGAAATCATTCTCCAGCCCTAAAGCTGAGGACAAACAAAGGTTGTGAAGTGATGGGAACAAGGAACTGCAACACCACAGCAAAACTCCAAACTGCAGAAGATCAAAGGGAAGAAACACAAGAGACTGACAGCTCACCTACCCTGGAATTACTAGGCCCAGTTTTAACTCTCTATTTCATTCTCTCCAACCCTCAGCAAGTTACTGCAGTCACAGAGAGCAAAGCCACTGCAAATTTTACAACCCCAGCCCTTCACAGAGGAATTCCAAACCCCAGTCCAGCTGTCCAAGCTTGTCACACAGGATGCACTCTCATTTATTACTGATGCTAACATTTATAACCAGATGTTACTGAGCAATACCAACCTTCCTTTCTGTTAAGTTCAAGCAGCTTATAAAACCAAATACTTCATCATCATCTTCTTCATCATCACTGCTGTCTTCCTGCACCTCTGCTTGCTGTAGAATGAAAGGAAAAGCAACAACTCGTACTCAATTCTATTTATTTCCAGGTGATATCAGAATGGAAACCATTGAGGAAATCTAAACACACATCACAAATTCTGCTGGACATCTCAATGCGCTCAGAGCCAGCTTTAGACAGGGCAGGGTTTTGCATCTTCTACAGCAGAGTCCTTTGAAAGGCACTAAAAATTGAGAGCTCACATTTACTAAGCAGCATCTCAGCTCAGGGGATGGCAATATCTTAAGCAAAACATTTATTTCAGTTTCTAATGCAGGGAAGTGAACCTGGAATGTTTTGAAAACCACAGAGCAATAAAGCTTTGATGGGGGGGGGACAAAGAGCTGCCTTTGCAGGAAAGTCACAAGCTGCTGTTTCTTAGGGAGATGGCAACAAACCTCTCCCTTGCATTTTCAGCATTACTGCATTGAAATTCAGGGATTGGAAGAAACCAGCAATAACAATATACCAAATTCCTTCTTTGCTTGAAAGTAGGCATTTCAGTTCCCATAGAAAAATTATTCTTAAAGCAGAAAAAGCAAGAAAGCACACATATAACACAGACAGATCCCCTTCTGAAATAGAGAAATCATGTCAGTTCAACCAATATTGTACCTCAATTATAAATATAATATCTGTCCTACCTTGATAATACTCCCAATGTGGTTCTGTTGTATTAATATATCTGTTAATTCAGCAGTGTTAACAGGAGCTTTTAGAAACAGCTGGAAGACAGGAAACAAGTATTAAGTTTCAGGCACTGAGGATCTCATGGACCACTTAGTACAAAATAAAGTGAGCTTTCAATTTATTTATCTTCCTTCATTATAACACTGCATAACCTAACCATCAGCTGCTTGAGGTGCTTGCTCCTGCACCTTCCACATGCTGATAATTCCACACTGGTACCCTCTGGAGTCTGGTATGATCTGAATCCGTGGCTATTCCATCCCTGGCAGTGTCCAAGGCCAGGCTGGATGGAGCTTGGAGCAATCTGGGATTGTGGAAGGTGTCCCTGCCCATGGCAGGAGCTTTAAGGATGGGTTTTAAGGTCCCTTCCAACCCAAACCATTCTGGGATTATCTAATAAAAGGAAGTAAAGTAACATATAAAAGCTACAAAACAACACAGAGAATGTGAACTGATGTCTTTACATAGTTCTTAGATTTTATTGATCAATGGAGACATCAATCAAGCTAACAAGCAGCCACAGTACCTGCTGCAGTAACTTCTTTATCCCATTGTAGTCATTGTTTGATATGGAATGTGCTTCAAATTCAATATTCACTTCCTGTGGAGAAAACAGAGAGTATCACACACACTTGCAAGAAGTTTTATCAGAACAAAGCTAAACTGTAAAAACTTGATAGCCAAGTAATGGAAACAGAACTTATTTCCACCTTGCAGTATTCTTAGCAATCATTACCATTTTTCCAGTGATCTTTAGAGAACATCTGTGAAGGTAACTTTTCAAATCTGACCCACCAATTGTGCCACAAAGAAACCTTTAATGCTTTGCTCCTGCCATCTGGTTCACACAATTATTTGTCATTGTAATTATATTCAGTATAGCCACAGATTCTTCCTGCAGAGAGGTTTGATCCAGGCACTAAAACCCTGGGAACCTCAGGACTGGGGTGTAACACCTCAGCTAAAGGTGAAGATTGCTGCAGACATTTAAATAATTACTTCCAAACCCATATTTCTGCTATTTCCCCAAATCCTCCTGGCATCATTGCCAGTTTCAATTACACTTCCTGAGTAACCTCAACAACTCAGGATTATTTTTGCCACCATTCAGCCTCATAACTCTCCCACTCCCACATCGAGATCCTGGCCTTTGCTGCCCACTGGAAGAGCAGTGTTAAATACTTGTTTATAATACAGAAAAGAAGCACACAGTCCCTCGGGAGGCAGTAAAATTCAGGACACACTGGCACAGCTTGCCCCTGGATCCCTGGAATTGTCCAAGGCCAGGCTGGACAAGGCTTGGAAAACACTTGGACACTGAAAGGTGTCCCTGCCCATGGCAGGGGTGGCACTGGATGGGCTTTAAAGTCCTTTCCAAACCAAACTACCCTGGGATTCTATAGTAAAAGGAAGCAAGCTAATATAATAATAGACATGACAGAATACAATAAAAGAGTTAACCCTCTGTGCTGACAACACAATTTCCAAGCACTCCATCCACACACCTGAGCGGGCACACTAAGGGCTGGGGCTGTACAGCCTCGGAGACCACAACACTCAAAAAATAGTTTAAAAAATTAAAACTTTCAACAACAAGGCAGCGAACACACTTTGGATCGCCGACCCAGAGGGATCCCCTGCGCTCCCACAGGAGACGCTCCAGCATCTGTGGGGGTCTCGCCGGGGAATGGCCGGGACAGAGCCCCGTCCCGAACATCCCAAATATTCACCGACAATCCGCTCTGAGAGCCGTGAGGGCTGTCCTGAACATCCCCCAAATATTCACCCAAAATCCGCTCTGAGAGCCGTGCGGGCTGTGCTGAACATCCCCCAAATATTCACTGACAATCCCATCTGGGAGCCGTGCGGGCCTGTCCCGAACATCTCCTGAACATCCCCCAAATATTCACCGACAATCCGCTCCGGGAGCCGTGCGGGCCGTCCAGAACATCCCCCGACAATCCCGGGAGCCGTGCGGGCTGTGCTGAACATCCCCCAAATATTCCTCGAGCATCCCCTCCAGGAGCCGTGCGGGCCCGTCCCTCTCACTCCGAATATCCCCTGACAATCCCCGGAGCCGTGCGCGCCGGTCCCGCTCACCCCGACAATCCCGGGAGCCATACGGGCCCGTCCCGCTCACCCCCGACAATCCCCTGAGGGAGCCGTGCGGTTTGTCCCGCTCACCTCATCGATGGGCGACTCCGAGTCCGAGTCCGAGCAGGCCGAGCTCTCGGAGCCGCTGTCGGAGCCCTCGGAGCTGCCGCAGCCGCTGTGCGAGCCCTGCTCCCCGGCTGGGGCCCGCGGCCGGCGCTTGGCCGGCGTGGCCATGGCACGGCTCGGCAGAAGGGCGGTGTGGCCGGGGCAAGGCGAGTCGCGGGATGTCGCCGAATGTCGCGATAGAGAGCGGCAGGTAGCGCCCAACGTGCGCGGCCGGGCCCCGGCAGCCGCGGAGCCTGAGGAGGGAGGCGCGTCCCGTCCCCTCAAAGCCGGATTTCCTCTTTGCGCTGTGGTGTCACTTCCTTGCAAAGGGAATTCCTGCCGGGAATGGCTGTCAGGGATTAAATCGAGCTGCCCGGGGAGGCTCGGAGTCCCCATCCCTGCAGGAAAGCCCGGAGCTGGCACTCGGGGCTGGGGACACGGTGGGGACCCGGTGATCCTGGGGGGCTTTGCCACCCTCAGCGATGCTGGCACTCTGTGCTTTAAAAACAACATCTGTCCTGAGCATCTCCGACATTAGCAAAACTCTACTGTGAGTAAAAACCAGCCTTAGTAAAAACTGCCGATTAAAACAGGAATCGCGTCCCCGCTTCCCCTGAAGCAAATTGTGGATAATTCCAGGCAAGCCAGCAGGAAAGGGTGGTAGGGAGAGCACAGTAAGCACAACGTGATTCTGCTTTTTGTGAAAAATGTCAGTCGGGAAAATGCCTTGAAATATCCTCAGCACTGAAGAAATGCTCATTAATGATCAAGCCTCAGCTACATGGAACGCGTTCCATTTAACATTTTGTGTCTAATTAATGAAGAAAGGTGGGTGTTAATGAGGCCATAGGCATTCACTGTTTCCAGCTTTATTAATATCCTTCAAGAAGGTTCCAATTTTCGTGCTCTATTTGAAGCATCAAACACGTCTGTATTTATTTTTTGTTTGGTTGTGGGGCGGTATTTATTTATTTTTTTTAACTGTGGTTGTTCTGGGAGCAATTAGGTCATTGCCAAAATTTGAATATTGACATCCAGGGAAAGAATTTTGAGGAAGATAATTTTTTTCTATGTGTGTGATCTATCAGGAAAATACCAGAGTGGTAACTGGGGTAAATGTGTGCTACGAGAATGGATTTCTCTTTGTGTTATTCATGTATTTAGCACCAAAGCTTGTAAGGAGCTGAGAAGTCTCATTTTCCATTTTTATGGCAGAATAGATGTTTTCAGCCCTGCCTTGTTTCCTAGAGTATCAGAGAAGGCGTATGAATATTTTTAATGTAATTGTAGATGTATAAATGTGTGCAAATAGACACACATAAATTAAGTCAGTATCTTTGCATGCTCATTTTGATGAGCAGAGGGTGAAAACTAGAATAGAAATTAATGGAATAAATAACTTTTTATGGCTAGACAGTGATTGAATTGCAGAACGTGGTGGCACTGTAGGGCCTGTTACTGCTTTTACAAAATATTCTTTAAGATGTGTTCCCCCTGATGAGGTTTTTAGAGCCTCTTCCTTTAGCAGTGTTATCTAAAGGCAGCATATTCATTATTTTCTGCCCTTATCAGGGTGGGTGTTCCTGCCTGGAGAATGCACAGTAACTGCTTACTCATTGAGTAAGAAGCAGTACAACTGGTAGCAACCCAGTTCTTAGAGCTCTTAAACTCACTGCTGAAGTCAAAAAGCCCTTTAGATCTAATTTAGATAAATTCCATCCTTGTGTTTCAGGGTTCTGCTGCAATTCCTTGGTGAACAATGAAGGTTCTGCTGCTGAAGGATCCCAAAGACAAAGATTCGGGACCAGATCCATATATTAAAGTGAGTAAATGTTAAGAAAACTTTAAAAATTAGTCACTTCTTTATTAAATATTAATTAAACTGTTTCAAGTGGGAAAAGGGGCTTTATCAATATTAGGAATGTATGTCTGAAATTATGCTGAGAGAAAAAATATCTTAGACAATGTTCCTTTCCTGCAAAGAATTTTATTAATTCTGGGACATTTGTACTGAATTCATTGTAAAGCTCTCAGCAAAGTACTGATATGAAACCAGCTTCATTTGAATTAATTAATATTGATCATGTTCATGTGGACAGAAGAAAGATTACAGAAATTCTTTGTATTTTTACTGGGAATGGGATATGAAATAGAGGTTACCTGTTGCTGCTGGCCTGGGACATGTGAGTAAATCTCACTCATAAGAGTAAGAATTCCTGATCAAGGAGGATTCTTTTTTTTGGAAGAAACATATTGATAGAATTACAGAGATGTACAGGGATATTTGCAGGACTGGGTGGGCACTTGGGGACTTCAGAGTTATGTGCTGATGCCTCCTGCACCTTAGAAGGCCCCACAGCTGTTTGTTTAATAAAATGTTATACTATTAAATAATTAACAAATCCAAGCTAGTTTTACCAGGGAAAGGAAATTAAATGCCTTTTTATTTTGCTGTAGCAAAGAGAAATGCTTGTACTTTGCTTTGAAAAAGCAAAAATGCTGTTTGGAATTTATTTCAAGAGCTGCAAACCTTTTCTTGATAGGAATTAGGCTCATACAACTTGGAAGCAACATTGATCCCAGTTTTGTCATTTGAATTCACCTCTCTTGACAGCTTATTTGAGAAGGTAAGTTTGAAATTCTTTCAACAATATTTGGTTGCCAAGATCCCATTTAATCATTCTTGGTGTGGAACCTCTTTTTGTGTTTGCCACAAACCAGCTTTGTACAGGAAAATTTCATGTGCAGCACCAAGGACCTTGTCCTGCTTGTTAAAGAATTAAATTGGTCAGGCAAAATTCAGTTTAAATTGTGTAACCATAAATTGTCACAAGTGTTGGGGCATTTCAGGCTGTTAGAAACTGTTGTTATAAATAATTAATCAACTGATTTTTAACATTAATTTACTAATTTTTTTAAAAATTTCTTAAATGTACTGTCTCTAAAAAGCTTTCCCATCCAGAGTGCTATGGAGGCCTGGTTTTTACCAGCCCAAGAGCATTAGAAGCCATCAAGATATGTTTAAAAGAGAAGAGTAAAAAAGAAGGTGAGTACATATTGACATTCCTTGGTCTTTTTTCTTTCAGCATCTTGTGAAATTTGGATTTTATTTCACCCCCCAGTAGATATTTGAAGCATGATTTTTTTCAAAAACCCTGAATTTCTTAGTTTTTTTAGCATCACGAAGGGCTCATGCTACATTGAGCTTTTAAGGGCTGTGTTTTCCACACTTAAAAATGCAATAAAGGAGCTTTTGGTACAATTACCAATTAGTGAGAGCTTTTCCAGCTCTGGTTTTCTCATGCAGAAGGAATATTTTGGCTGCAATGCCTGGTTTTGCTTGCTGACTGCTTTCCTCCCTTAAAGAGATCATCTCAAGAGCTGGCCATTACTGAGCCTGTATAACTCACATGAAATGCTGCAGGAAAAGAGAACAAGAAATTTCTCAAGAGAATTAAATATTAGCTAAAAAAAAAAAATGGTGAAGAAGTGCTGATGCATGGAAGCCAAGAGATCAGAATCCTGCTAAACAGAAATTTCCATCCCAATGAAATGTCAAATCCTTGTAAACTCTGCCAGATTCTTATGTTGGGTGATTTTTGGCATGCAGTTTCTATTTTATCTGCTCCATTTTTGAGCTGTGGACAAATCAATGTCCTGTGAGTAAGGTTACACCCTTGAGTAAGCAGTAAATTCACTGAGACCCTCAGTTTACTGCAGCATTTGCAGCAGCAGAGGACAATATATTAAGATTTTAAGTCAAAAGTAATCACTTCTCTAAATTTCATCCCTAATCTTGATTAGGACTTCAGGAAAATATATATTTTAATAATAAAAATTACTCTGTAATTCCTATTCAGATTCCTCTCAAAGGCAATAAATCCTTGGATTTTCCCTTCTGATTTTTATTTTTACTGCTGTAGTTTGTAGTTCTTTTTTCACCCCCCAGGACTCCCAGAAAAAACTCAGTGTCCTGTGCTTCTCTGGTTAAAAGAAGACAGTAAAAAAACTTGGTGTATCTATTTTTGATCCATTAGGATTTGCACATCCAGATTTGCTGAATGTGAAGTTTTAGTCATTATTATCATTTTGCTGTGTTTTTGGATTAAACAGAAGTCCGAATAATCATTTAGCATTCACATTCTGTTGCCATGTGCTTAAATTTAATTTAATTTAGTATAATTTAATGTTTTTCAGCCTGGTCAAAATCTCTTAAACAAATGTGGAATATCAAACCAACATATGTGGTAGGAAAAGCTACAGCTTCTTTAGGTAAGATGGGGCTTAAAAAATTAAAAATTGTCTAAATCTGACTTGTAAGTACCATTTTTGAAAGAGGAGCTGCTGTTCAAGTGTGCTGAGAAAAAAAAAATAAGTTTTAGAACTGGTGTAAAAATTAGAATTATCCATGTTCCAGCCAAGGATATTCATGGATATAATCCAGCCTCTGGATTTCTGCTCCTTTTGTGGTAGTGTGATGGTCACTGCTTGAAAAATGGGGTCAAAATTCTTAATTTGAATGTGGTTTTGTCATTGTCTTTGGAAATGAAACTGGATGAAAGGGATTCTAACCTGGTTGAGATTGTGCACAAATTATTTGAGGGCTTGGATCAAGCTGTGCCTCCCTTTCCATCCCAGGGTTCTGTGACAGAAATCTGAATTGTTCTCATTTTCCCCGTGTTTTTTTCTTTGCTGCTTTTGGTTCTAGTGGAAGAAATTGGTCTGATTCCACAAGGAGAAAAGGCTGGAAATGCTGAGAAATTAGCTGAGTATATTTGTTCAAGTAAGTGGATAAAATGTTTGAGTTAAATTAAGATGATGTCCCTTCCATAATTTCAGAATTTCCTTGAGGAAAAATCACAAAAAACATATACAAGACACAAATTTACATGTAATCTTAGACCCTCTAGTTAATTAATAAATGCTGTATGAGCCAGCAGGAAAAAGTCAATTTTTATGGGAAGATCAGAGCTGTAAAGATTGGAAATTGCTGCTAAATCCAAAGGTTTCAATGCTGATGACTTTCCCCAAAATTACCCTGTGGTTTCAGAGGAATCTGGTTCTCAAAGCTGAGTGGTTTGGAAGAAATTAAAGTGATGCTTTAAGTTTTGTTTAACCATTTTGTTGTGGTTCAATCTGTAATGCTATTATCAGATTATGGGGGAATTTCAAAATCTATTTGCTATCTTCCTCTGGTTTTACTCCAATTTGTTAAAATTTCCAGTAGCAATGAGGAAGATTTTTAGACTTAGGGGCTGTTTATTTTTGATAGCATGGTTCAAAGTGGTGAAAAAAGAGTTTTTGTACAAAAGGGAGAGAGCTGCTGAGCAAAGTCTGCACAGTAGCAGAGATTTATAGGGAAAGGAAAAACAAGATTGGAGCTGGCAGAGATTGGTTTTGCTGGGCACAGTGCTCTCTGATTCACTGAAAAATAAAATACTTCAGCTCTAGGGAATATCTAATGATAAAAATGAGAGTTGCCAGCACAAGATCAAATAATAAATTCTGAAAATTAAAAATGCAACACAAAGATGTCGTGAGTGAAGAATAACCCATCTCCCCTTTTCAGCAGAGGTACTGAAGCAAAGAAAGGTTTCAGATGATTTTTTAGTGCTGGAAAATCTACTCTGGCAAGGAATTAATATTGGCCAGGGTTTTTTTTGGAGCAGAAAGACAAGAGAAATACCTGCTTATTGTGTTGTATGAAGGTGAAAAAAATTAACCAGGCAGTGGGTTTGAGTCACTGGAGCCTGTTTGTTGTTGAGACAGAGAAATATCCTCTGGGATTTCTTGGAGAATGCTTGCAAAAACCAAATCACCTTTCAGCACTGAAAAGCATCTTTTCTCTAGTAAATGTCTCTTAAAAATATATTAACAATTAGTAATCAAGTAATTTAATTTCTTTGGAAAGCTGTATCAATCTGTGTAGAATTTCATCTTGGAAATTTCTGTATCTCTTATTTACAGAAAAGGTCAAAACTGCAAAGCAAGTCTGCTGTTCAGTTCCTAATTTCACAAAAGCATGTGAAGATCCACTCCCACCCCAGCAGTGCAACCAGAATCCTTTTTCCTTGGGGAATTAAGAAAATGGAATTGCAGATAGACCTTAAAACTTTTCAGCACAATATTGTCCTTCTCTTTGCCTGCCTGAATATTCTTTTATAGAGAGCTCTGTAATTTTTTGAGTGGGACACATTTTAAATATCAAATTAAGGCAGGTTGTGTTGAGGAGGAGATAAAATGCATTTCTATTCCCCTTGCCCTTCTACAAAGGAAATTATCTTTGTGGCCAACATTCATATTCTAGTTATGGAATATTCTTAATGTTCCTGCTAAGCAGCTTCTGTCATGTGAATTGGGGCTGCAGATGTTTTCAGTTGCCTTAGAGCTGTGGTGAAGCATTTGATAAATCAGCATTTGATACCTTTAAAATGTATTAAATCACATTTACTCTTTATTAAAGGCCTGAGTTAATTAAAGTTCTTGTTTGTGTGTTTACAGGAGAGAAACCCAATTCCTCAGCTCTGCTGTTTCCTTGTGGAGCCCTGAAAAGAGAAGCACTTCCTACAGTGCTTAGAGAAAAAGGTTGAACTTCCCCTGGAGACCCATTTTAATTAGTCAGTGATGAGAAAAGTTGTATCTAAAGCTTGTGAAGCAAATTGGAAGAAGTAAAAGTGGAACTTGCTGAGGAGAGGATGGGAGTAAACACTGAGAGGGAGCTTGGAATGCTGCCCAGAGCTCTGGACGTGCAAATCCTTCCCAGAACTTTTATCTGTCTTTTTAGGCTAAAATTGTTACACTTAAATGCAGTTAGGATGTTTTGAGTGCAGAATTGAAATCATAGAAACGAATGAATTAATTATGATTGCCTCTCCTGATTGCAGGCATAGCCCTGGAAAGCCTCACTGTTTATCAAACAGCCCAGCACCCTGATCTGCAGGAATCCCTCAGCAGCTACTTCTCCCAGCAGGTACTGGTCACTGATGTCATCTGGCATTTTCTGAGGCAATTCCTGCCAGAAGATTCCTCTTTTTGAAGTAGTGTAACTGAAATATCACTGGGCATCTTCACAAATGAGAACCCAGGACATCTGCCCTGTGGAGTTTGTGTAAAAGTAATCGTTTTTCAACACTGGCTGGCTGATTTTTCCATTTTGGGAGCCTCCACCATAGAACTACAGAATCATGGAATAATTTGGGTGAGAAGGGAACTTAAAGCTCATCCAGTGCCACCCTGCCATGGACAGGGACCCTCCCACTGTCCCAGGAGCTCCAAGCCCCAATGTCCAACCTGGCCTTGGGCACTGCCAGGGATCCAGGGGCAGCCACAGCTGCTCTGCCAGGGTCTCCCCACACTCCCAGCCAGGAATTCCTTCCCAATATCCCACCCATCCCGTCCCTCTGGCACTAGGAAGCCACTCCCTGTGTCTGTCGCTGCTGGAGGAGGGACTGAGCTGCACCAACTCTGCTTCTCTCACCCAGGGGATCCCTGCCAGCGTCGCCTTCTTCAGCCCATCCGGCGTCAAATTTTGCCTCCAGCACATCCAGAAGCTTTCAGGGGATTTGATCAGCCAGGTCAAGGTATCGTCTCTTAAAAATGGTGGAATACAAGAGGCAGGAAATTTGGGGTGGGCAAATGAGACAGAAAGGCTGTTACAAGCACTGCAAACCTTGATTTTATCTTTGGTTTGTGTTTATTTCTCTGAAGAAAACCCCAGTTTACAGCAAATAAACAATAACAAAAATAATAACAAATGTTATTACAGTAATTTCACGATTATAAGCCACACCTTTCTCATTGAAGAATCCAGCCTACCCCAGCAGTGCGGCTAATCATCAGGTGCGGCTTATCTATGGACAAATCCCAGTGAAATGCCAACCCGGAAGTGAGAGCCGGCCGGGAGGGTGCCTGGGGCTGCCTTTAAAGGCTTGGCTGGTCTATGAAAACTGTTTGCAACTTGAGCACCTGACACCAAACCCCACTGGCAGTGATTCTGTTACTAATTTGTTACTTTGTCGCACATGGATCCTCGCTTTAAAAAAAAAAAAAAAAAGTGCGGCATATATTCAGGTGCGGCTTATAATTGTGAAATTCCTGTATATAGAATTATAGAGTCCCAGAATGGTTTGGATTGGGAGGGACCTTCAAACCCATCTTGTTCCACTCCTTGCATGAGCAGGGTCACCTTCCACTACACCAGGTGGCTCCAGCTCCATCCAACATGGTTGGATTTTAAAAAAGAAATTGTTTTCACCTGGAATGTTTCCCCCAACCACTTTCCCCCATCTCCACTGGGGCAGACTTCATTTTCTCTTAGTGATGCAGTAGTGTGAGGAGTTGTTGCTTGCACCAGGCTGCAGCTGATTAAAATTCCTCTCACTTTCCCCTGTTCCTGGAGACTCAGAGCTTTCAGTGTTTGTACCAACGAGATAAATACTCCTCTTCCTGCATTGCTGGGTGGCTTTTAACGCTGCAAATGCTCATCCTGAGCTGCTCAGGACGCAGAGCTGAGCAATGCCGCTGTGCCTGAGGTGCAAATGTTGTCGCTGCAGTTGGCTGCCATCGGCCCCAGCACAGCGGAGGCGCTGCGGGGCGCCGGCGTCACCGTGAGCTGCACTGCGGGGAGCCCCACGCCACAGGAGCTGGCTGCTGCCATCCACACAGCCCTGCGGCCACAGCCCTGCTCCCTGCCCCTCTGAGAGCCCAGCCAGCTCACCTGCTGTCCACCAGGAGGTTTCCTGCAAGGAAGTGGCGTTTTTTTGGGATTATGAAGTACTGGCCAGGTCTGGAATGGGTATGAAATCTGCAATGTGTCCAGCATCCTTAAAGCATCCTGCTATTCCCTTTCCTCCTGTGTGCACTGTGAATATTTTATCCTTGAAAAGCAGCTGTGAAGACAAACGCTGAAATCAGCCCCACCCCTCAGCTCAGGTACCCCCAGCACACAGCTCTGTGTGATCACTTTTACTTGCACTTCTTCTTTTGGAGGAATGAAGTATTTTCATTTTGTAAACTTGTTTTTTGTTCTGCTTTTCAACTATTTGTATAAGAATGGTAATTGTAAGTGGAACAGAATTCTTGCAGTGAAGTTGCTCTGTGTGGGGCTAATTCAGGTCGTCTGTTGCCCCCTTGTTACCATGACAGGGTCTTAAAAATGAAGTTTTGGTTTGTGTTCCTGTAAAGAAGGAGGATTTATTAACAGGGAAATAAACTGGCTTATCAGAGTTAATAATGGGTGTTAGAGTTGTCTGTTTTGGATGTGGTTTATGCTTTAATTGTTTATCTCTGAAAGGGGAAAATAATCCTATTTAGCACTAACGCTCCCTCCAGCTAATGCCAAGGGCTTCGCAGGAGATTTGAATCATATTATACTCATTTATAATCCTCCTGAAAGCCATTTGTGCTGAGGTTCCTGGAATAACAGAAACCCTGCTTTGCTGCACAGTTCAGCTCAAGGCTGAGGATGGAGCTGAATTTCCATGCAGGTGAGAGGCTCCACACCTGGAACCAGAGGGAACCTGAGCCCAGTTCTGTTCTAGAAACTGAATAATTCCAGAGGCTCCATCAGTCACACTGGCACAGCAGGACAGGGGTTTGGCTTTGTAAACACTTCCTTTCTCAGGATGAAATGGAGTATGAGGAGGGCACAAATTGCTGGAAGATCACAGAATCCCAGCATGGTTTGGGCTGGAAGGGACCTTAAAGCTCCTCCAGTTCCATAGGAATGCATGGGAAACCCATTTCTACCTTTGTGTAAAGTGGTTTGTACTGTTACCATGCAACAATGAACCACATTTATTGTAGAAGACATTGATGTTCTGGAAAATTTTATCTTCAAATAATACATATTAGCAAAAAAACGAAGAGCCCTCACATGCTGAGGTAAGACCTCACTCAGTGTTGCACTGGAGTTTACAGAATTTTTTCTCTTTCAAATAGTTTTAATTCTGTTGAGCAGTTTGCTGCTCTGAGGAGGATCAGAAGCAAAAAAAAACCAAGGCAGGCTCACGTGTTTATATTTAATAAATAAATTTTTATTTAAAAATATCCTCTCTCTTATTCACAGTTTCAAGTCTGAAAAAGATAATACTATTCTTGATCAATTCCAACACAGCTGCAACCATTCACTTTTCCAAAACAAAATCCCAGAGATGGCTGATAAATTGCAAGAGTCACATCAAAGCTAGAAAGGCACAGGTTTTTGTGCAGGATCCTCCCTGGGATTAAGAAGTGCATCCACATATTCCACAGAAATCTCCTGGTAGAGCTGCAGTGGAAGCTTACAAAACACATTTCATCAAATACCAAACCACAGCAGCCGTGAGGTTACATCTTTCTGCAAAACACAGATTTCACTGCAAGAGAAAAAAATCAGCATTTTCCCCAGGGGTGCAAAAAAATTACATTTTTATCTCCAGAACTCCAAGCTGGCATTTCAAAGAAACGCTGGGAGCTGAACAAGGAGAGCTTGGTGGGGATAAAAAGGAAATCCCTGTGCTCGCCCAGGTTCCAACGGAACGAAATGAATGAATGAACACAAGCATCCCATGGGAACACCCCCAGTGCTCCCAGCAAGGCACTGGTGCTGCAGCTTGCAGGGCTGCAGCTGCAGGGCTGCCTCACTGCAGGCCAGGGCTGCTGTGGCTCCTGGCAGCCAGCTGCTCCAGCAGGGACACGAGGAGCTCGGTGCGCTCCAGCAGCGACAGCCCCTTGTTGGCAGTGGCGCGGAGCAGCAGGGAATAAACCTGCTTGTTTGTTTTCAGAACTGCTTCTTCCTCACTGCTGCCCCTGCAAAGAGAGCAGAGAAGCCCAGCTCGTCACCTGAGCACAGCTTTTCCTTCTGTAAATTATCAGTTATTAAATATCCCCTGGGGATGTCCTCAGCCCCCACCACTTCGAGCATTCTGTTTACACTGCAGGCAGGAACATAAAATAGAAATAGAAATATAATATAAACTGCACAAGCAGCAGTCAGGTTAATTGCAAGTGCTTCAGGAATGACTGAGAAACGTTGAAGCAAGTTAAATTCATCATGCACTTGGCAGGAATCAGGTTCATTTATTAAAACGGAACAGGTACTCAATAAAAAGCCACTGAAATGCAAAGTATTTCTGGGATAAGTTACAAGTATTCCCAGAACTAAGTATTACTTTCAATTACTTCTCTCCTCTGATATGCACAGCCAAATTCATGATTCCACTGTGGGAGGGTGAAACTGATTTCATCCATTCTGACTGCCAGGCTGCAAGTCTGGCTATCAAACACTAATTTTCCATTTTGAGCTCCAATTTCCTCCCTTTTCACCCCATTATTAAAGCAGAAGGCACAAGTTCCCCTCTGCAGAGCAGGAAATGCACACAGGAGGTACAGAAGGCACAAGAAAGGTTAAATCAAAGGTGGTTTAAAGCTTGGCCTCAAAGTTTCAAGGAATTGAGCAGATTTTAAGAGTCCCATTTCACATCATTCAAACGAACAGGTTCCCTGTGTGGAATCTTCAGAGCAAAACCTCAAGATGATGTCAAGGTAAACGTGGGGGTAAAAACCCTCCAAAACCAAAAACTGAGGAGTTGCTCATGTTATGAGACAACAGAACTAAACCCATTCACTCAGTTAGCTGTGACACCTGCTTGGTAACAAATAAATCATCCTGTAAAAACCCTCTGTGTTTCACATATTCACATTGCCACCTTGTGGAAGCTCTTTGTTAGGAGGTGAAAGCTCCTAACATTGCCTGCAAACCAGCTGAAAATGCACCCAGGCTGTGTTCTCTTCTCATGTTTTTTATTTACCAGTGTCCCACTGTCAGCAGACAACTTCATCACCACAGTGAACTCATTTCTTGAACAGTTTACTTTTAGCAAAACAGCAGTGCTTCAATACCCATAACTATTAACCCAACTTCCAAGCCTAAAAGAATCCTCTACAACTAATGCCACATTTCCAGAACTTCTCTTTATGTAACATTAGGAACAGCTCCCACAATCACACACTGCTGGGGGAGTAAAGGTATTTTCTGGCTCCCAAAAGGACCACACACACTCAGATCAAAGCAGGAGTGGGGGAAGGAATTTGCTGCCACACCACAGCTCAACATCTCTTCAAAGGCAGCACAAAAAGAAGTCAGGTTTGTCCTGAATCCCAGCAGGACAGAAGAGTCCATTAGGAATCAGTAAATTCTGTGACAGCAGTGCACATGTCCCCCACACCCATCCCTCTCCTGGCAGCACTGCTGATGTGCCTGAATTTCTTCTCTGCTTGCCAAACTCCACTGACATTTATCAGCAAGGTGGAGCAAGAGATCAGACCCAGCAGCTTCTCCCCCAGGAACTCTGCCCTGTATAAAACACACCAAGCTTCAACTTACCCAATCTTTTTTTTGCTTGAAGTTAACAATTTAATGGATTGGAGGAGAAGGAAAGACATCCTGGACTCAAAAATCCCGAGCAGTTTCAAGAGTTCCTCTTTGTTCAGGCCTGCAGAGGAATCGCTCACTGACACGCTCTCAGCAGAACTTTTATCCTTCATCTACAGGAGAGAAACAACCCAAAACAATGTGACTGAATCCCACCTTTTAAATACAGGGAGTGATTTAAAAACCCCTCTTGCAGGTGAGCTGATTTTTACATGTGTTACCCAGACTGCCATCAGCTCATCCTGCAAGTAATTCTTGACTGAGGCATCAGGAACATAATTCACACTGGCTACAGACACTCTGCATGTTCTAATATTTAAATATTAAATATACCTGAGAGAGAACATTTTTATTATACACAGATTCTGAAGTTCTTAGAGAAAACTTTTAAGGGATAGCAGAGTTGCACAGAGTTCACACAGGCTGTCAATATCTGGACAAAAATGTGTTTTACTCCATCCTTGGATCATGTTCTAGAGGAATTTTATTTAATCCATTTTCAGGTTAAGGGAGAACTGCATTACATCTAACTCTGTCCACACTCTTTAAGCCACTGGCTCTATGGAAAAGTAACCAGGAATATTTTAACTGCCAAATGACCATTCTTTGGTGAAGGCACAAGGAGAAGGGAGCAGGTATCACACAACCTGAAATTCCTTTACCTGTTCGGTTTCTGCCAAAAGCTCCTTCTTGATGAGCTGAAATGCACCCTTGGTTTTGGTCATTATATCAAGGGCCCCAGACAGAGTCTTTAATTTTCCAGCACTGCTGTTCTGACCTAAAAAAAAAAAAACAAAAATTAAGGACAAAAGGCTTGTATTACAGACTGTATTCTTCTTCCACCCAAAGGCTTCAAGAGCTAGGAAGAAAACATAAACTGCCCCAGTCAGCTGAAAACCAACAAGATACAAGTCCCTTGTCTCCTCTTGTCTTGGGTTCCAGTACAGGATGTGATAAAAGGTCTCTGTTCTGTCACCATCTGTTGAGACCAGGTGGGGCAGTGATCCTGATCTCCATGGGATATCTCCTGCTAATGGGCCATCCATTGAAACCAGCTGGGGCAGTGTTCTTTATTTCCAAAGGGGACATCTCCTGTTCATGGCCAGATTTTATAAACCAGCTGGGCCAGTGTTCTTTATCTTTTCACAACCCATCCTTCCTGCAGGGAGTTCTCTTCTACTCATGGCCATTGAGTCCCACTGTGGCACTGATAAAATTACTGCATCCCATGGGGAGATGCTCCAGCCAGGGGGAAGAGCCCAACATTTCTCACCAGGATAAAACCAGAGGTTTTGGGACACTAAGGGAGCCTTTTCTCCACTGTACTCCAGGGGGAAACCGGACTTCTCCACATCATCACTGGATCTTCAGAGGGAAACTGCCCCTTGTCCAGGAGCACTGCTCCAACTGAAGCACATCTGTCACTGCAGGAGGATGCAGCCACCATTGAATGGCACTGCTGCCAACACCCTGACTGACTGACGGCTGTCAGCTTGGATTCTGACTCTGCCAGGGTTTGGGGTTTGTTTCTTTCTAATACTGTATTTCTATTTTAATTTTCCCAGTAAAGAACTGTTATTCCTAACTCCCATATATTTGCCTGAGAGCCCCTTGATTTCAAAATTATAATAATCTGGGGGTAGGGGGTTTCCATTCTCCATTTCAAGAGAGGCTCCTGCCTTTTTAGCAGACACCTGTCCTCCAAACCAGGACACCTCTCTTGAGGAGATTGCTCAGATTGCTCCTGGTGTCATATAAATTTAGTTATCTAAAACCAAAACTAAGTAGGCAGTGGTGGTTTGGAAAGCTGCTGAAAGGCAGAGCTGCACTTACTGGCCATCTGGAACTCTGCAAAGGCCACTCTCTCCAGCTGCACACGCAGGAACTCACAGGGGGCATCCTTCAGGAGCTGGAAGAGTCGCACTGCTTTGCTGTAGTGGAGGTCAGCAAGGACACGGTGCTGCTTCCTCAGGTGCTCATCCCCAACCTGCACTCACAGGACAGCACAGAGTAAATCCCTCCTCTCTGGATGTTCATGAGGAGCCACTGGAAAGAGGGCTGGGGAACAGCACTCGTTTCTTTGGTTAAATAATTGAAATAAATACATCCCAGCTAGAAGGAGAAATATCAGCTCTACCCATGTTGAGCATGTTAAGGATGGGATTTAGAAAATCCAGGAGTCTGGAGCAATACCTGGTTCCTGAGGCAGCTGTGATACATTGAGGCCAGCCTGTGGTGGATGGTGGCAGCTCGGTACTGGCACAGGGGCTGTCGTTCAGACACTGTATCAACATCACAGTACTTCAAGGACTTCATCATGGCTTCGCTGACTTCCTTCTCTATCTACAACAGAAATAAATAAATACAAGTTTAAGGAAAAAATCCCTGAAAAGGGGCTTTTCACTAGGGCACATAGTATAGGACAAAAGGGAAACAGCCTTAAGCTGAAGGAGATTTAGAGTAGGTATTGAGAAGGAATTTTTCCCCGTGAGTGAGGTGGGGCCCTGGCACAGGGTGCCCAGAGCAGCTGTGTCTGCCCCTGGATCCCTGGAAGTGTCCCAGGCCAGGTTGGACATTGGAGCTTGGAGCACCTGGGACAGTGGAAGGTGTCCCTGCCATGGCAGAGGTGGCACTGGTTGGGCTTTAAGGTCTTTTCCAACTCAAACCATTGTATGATTCTACAATTCCAATACCATTTTTGCTCCCTGTTGAGTTTTCCAGGATGCCAACAATATATTTTTTCAGACCCAATGAATGCCCTCTGTTACCTGCTCCTGAGCCTTTCTGGATAAGGGAGCATAATCCTGCTGCAGAGTTGCCATGGTGAAATATGTTGTGGAGAGCTCCCAGTTCACAGAATCCCAAACAGCTGGATGCACATCCCTCTTCCCCAGGGACCTCAATGCCTTCAGGTAGTAGTCAATGGCCTACAATGACAAAATCATGCACACAGTTACTGCCTGCATTTCTAACTAGAAAAAAACTTCCCTTTATTCAAAATTTCTCCCTGAGCCTTCTTCAGTATTTCCCACTTGATAATCACTTTAATTCTGATCATGCAATTCTTCTCCCCTGTGTGTGGCATTGCATTATGTTCAGTATCAGCACCTGAATGTCACAGCAATCAAACCTCAACACCACCACCACAGCTCACACAGCAAGGATTAGGATATTATGGAAGCAGGACAGCCATCCCAGATTATTCCACCCAAATTTAAACATATTTACCAAAGTATTCAAATACCTCACAGTAAAAGACATTTTGGGGTCTGGGGTCTGCTTAAAAAGGGCAGTGTTACCTTATTGTAATAAAGGGCCTCTTCTGGGGAAAACTCCCTTTTGAAATCCCCATCAGCTGCACAGTGAGCCTGGGCACAGATCCTCATCAGCCTCCCTGTGTTGCACAGCAGAAGGGCAGCATTGGTGGCATCATCAATGGACTCAAAATTCTGAATTCCTTCTTCAAAGCAGGAGAAACTTTTCTTCCAGAGCTGCTGCTCTGTCGTCGAGACGTTTTTACTCACTAGGGTGAAGCACAAGGCACAGAGACTCAAATTCTTCAGAGGTCCTGAACAAACCCTCCCATTCTGTCTCCCCTATAAACCATCTCTTACAATCTAAGGGTGGTAAATGATTGTGAAGGCCCAATTCACAGAAAACATTGAGGGTTTAATCCCTGAAGTGCACTATTACACCTACTATACTTCCAAAAGAATTCCAACGATAGGACACACAGAACAGCAGGAAATTCACAGGATGCACCAGATTTTGCTTTCACAGAAATAATTCAGGAGACTGAAGTCACTTCTATAAATTTTCAGTATAAAGCAAATAAAATGCGACTTTCAGACATGTAAAATTCAGCATTTAAGCATTAATTTCAGCTAAGTAACCTCTGCAAAAACCCAGAGATGATGACAAACCAGAGAATTGAAAGCCCAAGCCAAAACTCATCAACTAATACTTGGAAAAAGGTCCCAGGAAACACTTGGCATTTGGGAAATGGGAGCTGTTTACACTGAACTACCAGCACCCCACTGTTCTACTGAAGAGAGCTCTTACTCCTGGACAATATTGGATTTGCTTTCAAAAACAAAACCCCACTGAACATCTCGTCCTAAAAAGCTTTTCCTCAAAAAAAAAAAAAAAAAAAAAAAAAAAGCCAACCAAAAATAAACCAGAAGAAAAGCCTCCAAGGATTTACTTACCAAAAAATTCAAAGGCTGACTTTACTGAAGCTATTCATATGTTTAAATTAAGCTGCTGCTTGTTCATGCTGGGCTAAACCAAACACATCAGGAATGCAACATACCCTCCCTTTCACAACACAGTTTGAAATTTCCCTGATGGCTTTTTGAGAGCATTCTACACATTTTAAAGGGATTTCTCCAAATTATATATTCCATTATTCAGTTTAGGCTCAATTAACTACAGTGTACAAACCACAGTGATCTACTGTAAACAAATAATCACAATGGACATGAAAAAACTACAAAGTCATTTAAATGTCCTCTTTATAATCAGAAATAGATTTTTCACACAATTAGTCAACTAGATCACTGCTGTAGCTCCATGAAATGGTGAGGAATGGAAAAAGGATACTTGCCCACTCTCTCAGTCTGCACTGCAGCTGCCTGGTTCATGTAGAACACTCCAATCTCATTCCTGATATTGCCCATCCTCTTGAGCACCTGGATGTGCTGCTCTGGGTTCTGGCTTTTTAAGTTACTGAAGAGTAGGATTTCATAAGCTGCTTCATAGCATTTACAGCTGACAGAAAGCTGGTATTCCAAATCTGTGGATAAATCTGTAGCCCAGGCAAACACTGGAAAACAAAATGCAAAGCCTTTGTGTCAAACAATATTTCCTAAGTCTAGGGGAAAACATCCAGAGCAAGTACAAGACTCAGGTCAGGTAGATTTTATTTATTGCTGAAACAGTTACTGCCTTCAGTTGTTTCACAGCTTCAGGCCATGTCATCCAATACCTTGACAAGCCCATTCTGTGTGACAGGCAGGATGAGCCTTCCCTGAAGAAAACACAAGTGAAGTGCAATAACCCCTCTGCCACGAGTTCTTCTAGTGCATGGCTTGAGGAAACCCAATGGAATTATTTATGCCTGTCATGTATCCAAAGTCTGGCACTTCTCTGTGTCAGGATCATACCTTGGCACCTGGATTCTCTGTGAAGGCTGTGTAATATCTCCTGATCTTCTTTAGTCTGGTAATTATATTCTTCCAGGTAAGCTGCTCTGTTGTTTGCATTCTGAGCCAGCATTAACTGGATATCCCCACAAAGGGTTAAGCACTGGCACAGGAACACCAGCACCTCAGGCAGCATGCTGCCACACAGACAGCAGTAGGTATCTGGTTTGGAAAAAAAAAAACATGGATGAGGGAGGGGGAAAGAGAAGAATTACACATCAAGAGGTTTGACACAAGCTGACAAGGTAATTGGGTTTTATGTTACCCGTCTGCATACAGAGAATTAGTGTGACAACATGTTATCCTCAGAAGAAATAACCTATTTTAAAGTCACAGCTGCTCTACACAGCTGATGGTTTAAAAAGAACCCTGTGTTGTCCAAGATGAACAGCCATTTTGGTAATAATTACAAATGCTACCCTCAGATTTGACCAAGAGAAAACTGACTTCTGCAAATTAACTCAAGGAGATACAGCCTGTAAAGTTAATTTCCAAAAGGTGGAATTTAAAGTTGCTCCCCAAGTCTATAAAAGACTGAAAGATGCAGTGCTAAGTAATTGAGAAATCTATTGATGCTTTGTGCTAAGATCAAGGGTTTGCTTTATAAATCTCCTCCTGCCTTCCGTTATGGCAGGGAAATAGCAGCACCTTAGCACTAAGCTACTGGCATTTCCCAGTTAGTTACTCTCATTGTGGCAGTGTTAGTCTGAACAGCCTGATTTTACTTTTTTCCTTTTCCTCAGTAATACTTCAAGATGTATTCTATTTTAGAGGAGCATCCAATTCAGCTGCTGAAGATGTTTAGTATTTCTCAGAGTCAAGAATATATTTAAATAACATAGGAACCACCAACAGCAATCTCACCTGGAGCACAGAATACTGTCCTGGCCTTGGCACCAGGGCAGACTCCCCCAAATTCTGCTCTGGAGCTCCAAATGTGCCCTCAAGTTCCCACCCTGTCAAAATGAGATTGTTTCTCTATCCTCACTACAGACTTCTGTCCGAATATTGAGCTGGACACTGAGTTTAGTTAAACACAAGCCTGTCAGGCTTGTCACTGCACTCCAGAGGGAAAACTCATGCCCAGCAGCATCTGAAGTGGTGACAGGTATCTCCAGGCAGTGGTAGAGGTGACAAATCCATTGAGGGAACTCACCATGGCACTGCAAGGCCAGCTTGATGTATCGCAGCGCTCGCCCGTACTTCTGCAGGATCATGGCAGCATCAGACAGCACATAATAAGCTCTGGATGATTTCAGGATGAGCTGGAGTTTCATTTTGTATTGCCACGATCCAGGAATCATTCCTGACTGACTGGAATGCTTCCCCTTCTGGAAGGAGCCCACTGCAAGAGGAACAGAAGCTTGTCAGTGACTCTCCCCTCTAACCATGTGCACAGGCAGGATGGGAATTGCCTGATGAGAGCCCTGCACAGGCAGAGCTCTGCCAGCTCCTCTGCCATTCCATCACCATCTGCAAAACGGACCCAACACGTGGCACTGTTCCATGCACTGCCCCTGAGAGCAGCATGCTGGAATCCAGAGGGACAGTGACACTGCAGGTGACTTCTCTGCCCTCAGTTTGTGAAGCACAGCAGCAGAGGCCAACACTCCTCCCTCAGGGAGCAACAGGAAAAAACAAGGAAGCCACAGGCAGGATTTGTCATGTTCTCCACTAAATCCTTGAGATAAATGCTCAGTTTCTGTATGAGCAGTTTTGGTGAGCAAGCTTCCATGTGTGGCTTTAGCCTCCAGCTCACCAGAACCTGGATAACCTGGTCCTCCCCACAGGAAAAACAAGCCTTTCTCACACTCATTTCAAGATATCCTCTGCATTAGGTTAGGAAGCTTTTCTTGATGCTGCAGAAAGAACAGGTCACTGCTCCTGCTTTAAGATCTGTCCCTACCAAGGCACACTTTTGCCCTGACAGTATTTGTACACAGAAATGAGTCTCTTGCTTAAGGTGGATTTACAAGGCCTGACTTATAAACCCACTATCTTACAACAACATATAAATATATAATAAATTCTTAAGCACAACATGTTCTATTAGACAGACAAATCTAAATCAGTTACACCCCACCCAGCTAAAGAAACACACACTGCACATACCCTGTATCCACACACTATTCACAGGCTGTTCTCTTGAAGTTAGAAATGCCAAGATTTACAGCACTTGTCCTTTCCATGTGTATGTGGCAAAGAAAATTCAAAATTCACATCACAAAACAAACCCGTGGACTGGGAAACAGAAGTGAACAAGTGGCACTGCTGCTGCTTCAGGGATGGACTGAAGCACAGATGCAGGAAGCTGTGTGAGTGTGAATAACTCAAAACTGAACTGGCTTCTTATTCAGAGATTTTTCAAAGGGAGAAGGGAGGAGAAAGGAAAGAATAAAGAAGAAAGAACTGCCAAAGTAGGCAAGACAAAGTTTTTTCTGGGCTATACTTACAGGGCTCCTTGCCCTGCAAAGAACCTTTTAAACACAAAGTCTTTCCTGGAACTTTTTATGTCACTCCAGAACAAAATAAAATAGAGATACCGTAGTCCATACCTTCTGGAGTTTGAGCACTTAAGCAAACAAAACATTTTTTATTTGCTGCTTCCTTTCACAACTCTAGAGGTACTAAAAAGAAAACAAAATCCTAGTTAACGTTTTACATGCAATTCAAGCACCAAGCCTAATGTAGGAACCAAACCTGCCAGAAGGGAGAAATTCTTCCAGAAGACACCCAGGTCACACACACACACACACACACACACACACACAAAGAAATTAGGCCAATTTTTAAAACAACCCACAAAACTTAGGGTGCTCCATGTACCAAACCTCAAAATACCAAGCCCTTGTGGAAGTCATCTGAAAGCCACATCTAAATAAGGTCCAGTAAAATCATGTGTTGACTAATAAAAGATTCTTTGCTATGCAAAGTATCTCAAATGAGCTTCTCTTTTCATATTTAAAAAGGAACAGACTGTTCTCCAATTTTCAGTGCACTTTTCCTTAGGCAATGGTGTAATTAGTGATTTAAACACACTGTTTTGACAATCATAATGAAGTAGCAGCAGTTTGTGTTGGCACTGGAAAAGGTCTTATTTGCACAACAATACCACTTACTTTTGTCTAGGAATAAGGCCATCTGTTTTTCCAGGGACTCAGGACCACCACTGGTGGATTCATCCTCATATTTCAAGGGGATTGGAGTGCTGGGGTCAGCTGCAGGAAGGTCCCCTTCTTTTTTAACACTGCTGTCAACAGACTTCAAGCCCTGCAAAAGGGAGAAACCATTTCGTTCACCTTGAGAGCAATATTTAGCAAACACAGAGTGGATGAAGAACTGGCTAGAGAGGTGCAGCATCCTCAGGAAGCTGGCAGTGGACTCACCTCCAGGACGTGGTTGAGCACCAGCCTGCAGCGCTCCTCGGTGCCGTGGCAGACAGGGAATGCACAGCTGGGCTGCAGGGGGGCACCAGGGAGGGAACAGAAGAAGTGTCAACACAGGAAATAGTAAAATGACTGCGCAGAAGATGCAAATGAGAGGTAACACCAAGACAAAGTGGAATATGGAAAGGAAAAAAATCTACATGAAGCTGCTTTACCCTAAAATCCCTTCAGATTTTATGAGCAGCTCACCAAGTGTTTCTTTGCCAACTTCAGTTAAGCTGAAGGCAAAATCAAGGAACTGAATTTCACTCCCCACTTTTGTCCCATGAACTGAATCACTCAGGAAAACCCTGAAATTCCCCCCCAGAGCCACTTACACGTATTCGATGCACAGACTTGTACTTCTCTGGTACTGACAGCTCCCCAACAGATTTGATTATTGCCACTGCTTTATTGTCATCTGGGGGATCTGAACTGTTGCTGTAAGAACCATTTTCATCACTGTCTGGCATCTCTTCCTCTTCCTCACTGTAGCTTTCATCAGAATTTCCATTTATAGGGAAGTCTGCACTGTCTTCTTTTTTAGGTTCATCCAGCTGAAAAAGCTCTGACAACATGTAGTTTGCTGAAGCAATGATCTTTGCAAAGAAGAGAAAAGAATTGTTCACTTTCAAGTTAATTTTTTCTTTTGAGAGGCAAGAATATAAATAATCTTAGAATAAGGAGCACAGAGGACATGCAAAGAGGTGTCTGATAACCTGCAAACACAGCCTGAGCAAATTCCCTGCAAGGGGAAAGATCCAAGCTGATCAAGGTTAGAAGAGAATAAAAATCTATTGTCATAGAACAAGCACTGCCTGTTCCAACAGTCCACAGGAGACAGCACAAGGATTTCATGCAAAAAAAAAAAAAAAATTGAAAAAATGCCACTGGGATGTTGAAAATCTTTCACAAGTCTAGAAGGAATCCACATTGTTATTAGTCTAATGTGTGCCATGCCTCCTCTTGTAATTCATTCTAAATATGATTCAGATTTTTCACATCACATTTTTTGGATTAATTTCCAGTTGAAAACAACTTAAATCATTTAGAGACTCTCTAGCCCAAGTCACTTATCAAGGCAGGCTGCTCAGAACTGTGTCCAGCTGGGCTTTGGGAATCTGAAAGGATGGAAACTACAACTTCTCTGGTTGGCCTGTCCCAGTTTTCAGCCACTTTCAGAGTAAAAATCTTCATATATTCACATTTTCCACTTTTTAACCAGGATCTGCTCCCAGAGGGCTCTCTGGCAGCAAGAACAACAGGGAGAATGTAATGAGAAGTTCCTTTTGGGGCAGGACAGACTTGTGCTGCAATGAGGGGCAGCAAAAAACACTAACTAAAAAATTAGCATGGGGATTCTTTAAAAATAAAATCAATTTTTTAAGTTTGTTTATAAATCCTCTCCTTTGGGAAGAAGAAGTAGCACACTATTTATTACCAGGTTTATTATGATTACAGCATTGTTATATTTACACAAAAGTGCAAGAAAACATTGAGCTCTTACTTGAGGATGTCTGCCATTGTCCAACAGCTTCAGACAATTCAGGAGCAATGTTCTGATGGTGCCATAGTGTTTCTTGTTCTGGTTTTTCTTCAGCATCATATTGCAAGCAACTCTGAAAGATGAACAAAACACAGTGAAATCTCTGGGTAAGTTGTTTGTGCTAGAAAAAAAAAGAAGCTTTAAATAATATTCTTCAACTATAGATTTTCCAAACTTTATGAGGGGTCTACAAGATTTCATCAACAAAGAAGTTTACATGGAGAAATGGTGAAAAGGAAAAAGTCAGTTTTGATCTAGTGGGACTAAGATTTAGCAAGTTTGTGTGTGATTGCCATTTGGTCATGATTTTTGCTCTGTGTTCTGAATAGAACTGCAGCAAGAATTAAGTGTTGCAACAAAAATGATCAAAACTCACTTGTACAGCAGAATTGCCACTGGCATTGTAAAAGGGTTTTGGTATTTGTCTTCAGTCTCTTCACAAAGCGTGGTGAGGTCATACAGCTTTACTATGTCACTCCCACTTGCTGAAAAGAAAAATCTTTCATTAATCAACATCACATTACCATCAATCTTTTCAAACTCATCTAAATCTTCTTACCCTTAAAAAGCCAATAGGTGTGTCCTTCTTTGGTGCAATTTGATTTCAGAAAAGATAAGATATTTTGAGCAATATCTTTTATCACTTTGGTAGAAAAATTCGAGTTTTCCAAATTGGGAATATCTTCAGTCTTGATCATTTCATATTTCTGCAAAGAACAGAAATTAAAACTCAAGCTTAGAAGGATTTTGGGACACCAAAATTAATATATCAGTGTCTATCAACAGCTAAAAAGAAACAAAGGCTGCCATTATGATAAATTGAGTTTATTTCTGTGATTTACTTTAAGCAAGCACATCTTGATTATGTTACTCAATCAAAGCTTTAAGAAGGATCCATTTCTATCACAAATATGGTGAATGGAGAACAAAAGATGAGGAAAAATCATGGGGAGAAGATACAACAGAAGGTACAACACTTCAATGAAACCCAGTCAGCCTAGGAAACAACTCTACCAGGTTGAACAGACACATGGCATGAACATCCAAAAGCTTGTATCTGCACATTTCAGATGCTAGAAACTGATTTCTGCTGTTGCATTTTTTATTTTTGCCTTCACTCAAACATCAGGGGAAGAAGGAATCCTGCATGCATGAAAGGGAGGGGAAGAAAGAGCACACTATTTTTAGATGACTGCTGCAAGCTAAGATGCTTCTCATTCTGCAACACGGGATTTTTGTCATCTCTGCTCAGAACAGTGTGAAGGATCTGTTCTAACTGAGGCAGTTTTAGAAGATGAAGAATGAATTATTATCTGAAGGCATATGCAAAGAGGCAGACTCACCTGAACAATTCCATTGACATGGAAGCACATCACAAGCTCTGGCACGTTGCAGATTAAGTTGTCCAGCCAGTAGTCAATCCCTGTTAGCACATTTATTGGCTTGTTGTTATCCCTAAAACAAAATATTTCTAGTGTTGTTTAAATCTTTGTTTGCCCTTCAGGAACTACAAGGGATGCTCACTACTGGGATTTAAGTCACCTGAGATGGATGAATACTAAAACAATTATTTGTGAATTGTTGTGTTAATAGATGTGCTGATCTCTCCAATGGAATATCCTCCCATTCCATCAGCAGTTTGGAGTTTTTGCCCACATTTAACAAGCAGGCTTTAGATGTCACACTGTTACCAAGTTGGTAACTTTCAGAAATTCTAAAGGAATAGCACTTTCAGCTGCAACTAATTATAGCGCAAACCTTCTATCAGATCTTCCAGAATTCCTTGCAGAGCAGTGTTAATTCCTAGAATTTCATCTTAAAAAAATGACAAATACACCAAATGAGCTCCAAGTTTTTGTTCATTCTTTGCCTATGCAGAGGCAGGAACAGGAAGAGTGATCATGAAGGGATTGACATTAAATTGGGACTGGAACAGTTCTGTCTCACTGCCCAATAATATTTTATGATCAATAAGCAGCTACTGAAATTCAGACTCCCAGGAGGAGAAATATTACTGCTCTCTTTTATAAAAATAGCCAAAAATGCTATCTAGCAAGCAGAGTTACCAAAGTCAAAGCTGTATAAATAAATCCAGGAACTTCTAAGCTCACCTGAGCCGCAGGCTCACAGCAGGGTATCTCCCGCCTCCAAATATTGGCATGTTTGATCCCACCAACATGTGGATATCCTCAAAGGTCCACAGGATATTACGAACAAAGTCATTTTTAAGTCCCTTCACGAAGAGAAAACAGAATTGGCCTGTAAGTCAGTGGTAGGGCACTTGCTCTCCATGACATTCTGTGGAATTATGAGACAGCAAGAAGCCAAAGCAGCAAATAAAAGGCAGCACGTGATGGACCCGGCGCATTCACAGGGACTTAAAATTGCAGATGCCACAAAAGCTACTTCTACAGGGACTCAGCTTTGCCCTTGATTCCAGTTCAGGCCCAGTCTGAGGTGCTGGATTAACCTGGGGGGTCAGCTCTCACATCAAGCATACCTGACTGTTCTCCCCGTCATTGAACAAAGGAGTCAGGTTTTGTTCTCTGGGGCCTGAGGCCACGTGCCCCACTAGATATGAGGGTTCAAGAGGCACATTTCCCTGTGGAGAGCACAAGGATAAGGAGTGATTCTGCTGCTGAGGTCAAGTCAGCCATTTAAAAAGATATGAACAACAAAAGCATGTAAGGGATAAAGCTTTATCTCCAACAATTTTAAATAAACCTGCATTAAACTGCAAAAAACACCTAAGCAGTGACTAGAATGCTTCTTTTCTATAGTTAGTGCCAAAATGTTGTATTTTGTAATATTCTCAGAGGCTCTGGGTAGAAATCAGAAAGTATTTATAAGAGATCCTCATTAACCTAGGGTCAACACCAGATTCAGTGTCCAGAAGGAAAACCTCTATCCTGCTGATTTATTTATAAACTGAAGAAAATGCACAATAGCTTCTTCACGATTAACAGTCTGCTGAACTGGGCAATGGTTCCTCAAGAGGGTGGAAGAGAAAAGTCCTTTTTCTAAAAGCTTTCAAGCACTGAAGTGTTTCTCCACACAACCCATGCAGTTACAATTTGATGGATAATGCAAGTTAGAAACTCCCTAAATTTGGCAGATCAGTCTTTAATACTGTGCAAGCACAATTGCAGCATCATTATTATATTAATGCAGACTGAAGACAACAGATCTTTCAAGCTCTCCAAAATTTAATCAATTCCTCTTTTACATTACTCACAAAAGCCACAGGAATTAACAGTTTTCATAAATAAGTTTAGCCAGAATAGAAACCCTGAATTAGGGCCTGATACTAATCATAGCTTGTTGCATAATTGCTGTAAACATCTCCCCTTTCACTTGTGTAATCTCATGGCAAGTATTTTTAAGTGCTTAACTGTTTTCCCTTTTTTAGAAATTTTTATTTTCCTCTTCATCTAATAAATGCAAGGCCACCAGAAGATGGATTTTAATGGCAGATTTAAAAAGAAAGGCCAGAATTTCAAGCCTCCACACACATCTTCTGATTATCAGGACCTCCCCACTTTTAGGTCAAGGCACCAATGACTACTCTTAGCCAAAGGCTTTGTTTCTCAAAGATGCTGGGATAAATCAGCAATTTAACATTCCAGTGACAGAACAAACAGCTGAAATTTGAGCTCTGAACCATTGGCCAATCTGGAACTGCACCTCCTGCCAAGCTCTCCTCATGCCTTAGCTCAGCTCTTCCAGCAAAGGGAGCTGCAGCAGCATTTCTGAGAACATTTCTACATCTGTGGCTCTACAAACACTGGTGCCATGTAAAACATTCTCCACACCAACCTGGTTAGAGGCACCTGGATCTTCAGATAGCGAGGAAGGCATTTCAAAAGGAGCTGGCCAGGAGGCCCTTCCTGCTTCATCACTCTCACCTGCAACAGGACCCTCCTGGTGCTGCTTGGAAGTGGAAGGAACAGGCTGAGCAGCTCCATCTCCATTAATGCTAGCAAGGAAACGTTTACAAGTTCAGCTGACAAGATGCAAACAGATCCATTTTTAGAGTTGTTATGTTTGATGCACCCTTGCCAACAAACTGCTTGGCTGATATGCAGTTAATTAAGTCATGCTGTTTATTTTATGCTTTACTATTTCAATTTTAAAGTAAAATACTTCAATTTCTATGAAAACATTTCATGTTATTCCCTGACCTCATCCCTCAATTCCCACTGTACAAGAAAAAAACAGTAAGTCAGACCATAGTGGAGTTTTAACATTTACTCCAAGCAGAATTGATGCAGAATTCAAATTTCATGCAGACAAAAGGTTACCTGTAATACAAAAACTTAGAAAGTATTGCCTTCTGGTACCAATGTTCTTTACTCTTCTTTTTCCTTTGCCACTTCTGATCAATCAGCCTTTGATAAAACTCTTTCAGCCATGTCCAGTCCCCTGTCTAGGCAAAAGAAAGATGAAAATAATGTCAAGTAGCATCTGCATAGTAATTAAAGTGCCTTATAAACTTCCAAATAGTCATCTACAAGAAGAAACTTGGGAGCTGAAGCTCTGAATTGGTCATTGATTGAAAATACACAGCTTCTGGGAAAGTTTTGTTCTTACTGAAAATTTGACTTAATTAGAAAATATATAGAAGAGGTTACACATTAAGAAACACATTTCTTATAAAATCAATCAAATTGTATAGCAGCACTACACACAAGTGAGACAGAATATTAACCCTACAGAACAACAAACACAGCACATCAGAGGCAGTTCATAGATAAACTGTTGCAGAAGAGCAGTTTGGTACCCACATATGATTTTTAGGGATTTCCAGCCATTTTCTTACTACTCTAGTCCTGAAATAATGCATTTTGCCCACATGCCACAGTTATCAAGAAGCAAGTGGTTCACCTGGGATGATCTCATGAAGAGTTCCTGGATATCCAGCTCATCCAACAGGAGTGTCCTCCCAATTCTGTGCACTGCCATGCTCACGTGGGACTTGCTGTAAGGGATCTTCAGGAGTTTTTTGATGTTCTTGCAGCAGGAAAGAGAAAAGAGAGAATATTCAATTTAATTATGCTGCATGGGAAGACAACTGTCAGGAAACCAAGGTCTATCATGTGTAACAGTGACCTGGAGAGACTCAAGTCTCAACTCCATCACTCCAAACATCCTCCCTTCCTTCTCCTTCCCCCAGCTCCCTCTGGTCAATCAGGGTCACTCTCCTGGCTGTGTCTCTTCCTGGCTTTCCATGCACTCCCACTCCCTGCACAGCTGGATGAGAAGCAGGAAAGGCCTTGGCTCTGTGGAAGTCCTGCTCAGCAACAATAAAATCATCTCTCTATTATCATCCTGTGCTCAGGATAATCCCAAGACACAGTGGGAAGAAAATTAATTCTACCTCAGCACACATGGTCAAATAAAAGCTGACAGTTCCAGGGATTTTAAAACCATTCCACAGGAAAATGCTTTTGCTGAGGGCAGTGATAGAGAGACCAGGCCATCAGTAGAAACAAGGAAAACACATTCTCTGACTGGATCAACCAAGACCAGGTACCAACAAAAATGACAAAAAGATACAAGTGGATGATATGGATTGTAAACCTCTATTTCCACAGCAGGAATACCAATTCTTTGCCAGGTGTCCAAAGCAATCCAGACAGAGATCTAAGCCTGACATATATTAACATGAGTGTGTTTTCTCTTCTGAAATTCTACATCTACTCATCTGAAATCTACAGATATTACCAGCACCAAAAGAGCTGACAAGCTGACAAAAATCAAAGGAAAGAAGAAGTTGGAGGGGAGCTCTCTGTTCCAGGTAAGAACAGAAAAAAACAACAACTTGAGAGTAACAGTGTGCATCCAACAACTGATTTCAAATACACAAGACAACTACCTTGCCAGACTGAGGTGCTGCATTCACTGAACTGCAACCTTCAGTTGCAGATTATTTACAGAACTCCAGAGGAAATACGATTTTCTCTCTACATTTCTTATTCAGTGATCTCAATTCCTTTACTTGGTGATCTGTGATTTATGAAGGGATCTTTCCTTTTCCTCAAAGCACACAAAGACGCCAGAAGCCATCACAGAACCTTGAAATACAAGTTTACACAGTGGAAGAATTTGAAGGAGAGAATTTAAGATGCATCCATACCTCAGAATCAGATACGACATCCACGTCATTTCCAACTGAGTCAATGAAGTCATAGGCCATCCCAAAGCTATTTAAAAGAAAATTACAAGTTAAGACAGCTCCAGTGTGACACTACAG
>VRYO01002114.1:6352978-6389861 GCA_009812075.1 Sialia sialis | reverse complement strand
GCCAGAAAGCACAGAAAGTTCAAAACTCCCAGGATTCAGAGTTCCAACATTTATTATAAGGTCTTTGAAAGCTTTCATTAAAAAAAATAACCCAGCTAAACATCTCCAAGTGTGATGAGACCTGAAATTAACAAAGTGATTTCATCTTCATATTCTGCAAGTTTTTCAAATATATCTTTGTAAGTGCTTAGATCTAATTTCAGGACATTCTAAAACACTGAAAGTTTTGTTGAAATAATGAAAAATCAGAGAAAAGGAAGGGTTCTTTTTAACACTGAAAATAAGAAGACTTCTTCGAGGAGTCTCTCTTTAAGGCATTAAGCATGTTATTAATTTTAGTAGCTGTAATTGAATTTCACCTCTTATTCACATTTTCCAGAACTGCCCTACATGTTGTAACAGACACATTGTCTCTTCCTCCACCCTCATTAAGGAAATTAGAAGCTATTAAAATTGGAATATTTCAATGTACAAATCATTATTTAAAACAAATCCAAATGCTACCAAAATCCAAAACATCCATGATGTGCTTTTAATACTGACATTAGAGAAAGACTGAACTGCCTCTATTTGACAAACACAGTATCTAAAATAAACATGAAAAATTCATAAAGCCCCGAAAAACATGTTACTGCTCTGCAAAGTACAGCTCCTAAAAGAGATGAGGAGGATGTAAACACAGACCTTGAACAAACTGTTACATTTCTCTGACTGGCTGACTTGGTGTGAATTTGCTTGTTCAGCAGAGGATTTGAGCCTGGTGTTTATGAACACTCTGAACTCAATTCATTCAACAATTTAGCAAAGATCCACACTGAAAGGTAACACTGTTTCTTGGGCCTGCCCCTCATTTCACCTACAGTGAGTCATAAATACAAAATCTCATTAGCCATTAGGCAGGTCCAGTTTCTAAAGATCCAGAAGATTGCTGTGCAAGGGGAACCACATGTTCCATTTTCACCTGCTATCAAAGGCAGAAGGGCTGGCTGAACCAGTCCAGTTTGATCTGGACCAACCAGGGAAGAACAGAAAGTCAGTGTGACTGTGTGAGGCAAGGTGCCAACAGGCAGGTGAACAAAGTAATAACCAACATCATCAATCATTTACAAAGGAGACAGGATCAGAGCATAGAAGCAACAACTCAAGATGAAAAAAGTAGAGGGAGAATGGTTAAGACAAAGCAATATGTAGTTGCTATGGTAAAACTTGTACTTTAAATGACAAAGGATCCAAGCTCACAATCAGAATTATTCTTAAAGGCCTGGAAAAAAACAGAGGCTGTTGTCATTTACCTCGAGAAGGGTTTACTTTTTTTGCTGTTGCCCAGAATGGTTGTCCCTGCTGGTCCCAGCTTGGCACTTTCCCGTAGCCAGTTGGCAGGAGGCAGCTTCAGGTCTGTTTTCTCCTGCAGACGGGCAAAGGCTGCTTGAGGAGGGGCTGAGGAGTATTTCACCACAGCACTGCTCTTCACCTCATTGCCTCCAAGGAACAGCACCGAGCCCTGGTTTCCAGAGAGAAATTAACCTTCTATTTAAGTGTTGGCAATTAAAACTATCAGGCTTGTTCTGCGATAATTTATTTTTAATGCTAAGTGAGCAAAATCCAGTCCTGTATTCACTTACCTTTCCCTAGTTTTCCAGTTATCCAACTTGTGTCAAGCACAAGCCTCACTCTAGGAATTATCACAGAATAATTTAGTTTGGAAAAGACCTCCAAGATTGTCAAGTCCAATCCATGATGGATCTGTCACCCAGACCAGAGCACTAAGCTACACATCCAGACTTGCCTTGGACACCTCCAGGGATGGGGACTCCACCACAGCCTTGGGCAGCCTATTCCAATGTCTGACAACCATTTCCATGGAGGAACTTTCCCAGATTTCCACCCTGAGCCTCCCCTGGCCCAGCCTGAGGCCGTTCCCTCTCCTCGTGTCCCTGTTCCCTGAAGCAGATCCCAAATCCCCCCAGCTGTCCCCTCCTGTCAGACAGATGTGCAGAGCCACAAGGTCCCCCCTGAGCCTCCTTTTCTCCAGGCTGAGCCCCTTCCCAGCTCCTCAGGAATTCTCCAGCCCCTTCCCAGCTCCTCAGGAATTCTCCAGCCCCTTCCCATTTCCCTCAGGAATTCTCCAGCCCCTTCCCCATTTCCCTCAGGAATTCTCCAGCCCATTCCCCAGCTCCATTCCCTTCTCTGGACACGTTCCAGCCCCTGTGTCTTTCTTGATGTAACAGCCCCAGAACTGGAGGCTGGACCTCAGCAGTGTCCAGCACGGAGGGACAACTCCAGCCCTGGTCCTGTGGCCACACAGTGGCTGATCCAAGCAGGTGACAGTGCAGGTGACAGTGCAGGTGACAGTCCAGGTGACAGTGCCTTCCTGCCCACCTGGGCAAACCGAGGTATGAGAATGAAGTGCCAGCAAAGCCAGCTGCCCACACAACACAAAATCGCTCAGAAAGGCTAAAACGAACTCACGACTCCCGCTGAAGTTTGGGAAAGTATGTGTTTATTAACACCAATGTTCACCAACACCAGCATTATCACCAACATTAAAGCTAAACACACTTCTGCCTTAAAAAACATAAATTAAATAAGCCTCGCGTCTGCCTATTTCTTTTCAAACACAGCAAAACACGCAGCTGTCACCCGCGTGCGAGGAGCTTTGAACTAACACATGTCGGGGGAAAAACAGCTCCACAGGACACCACTTACGTAAATGCGATGCACTTAGGCATAACAACAGCAACACTGCTCGCAATTAACGCTTAATCATAATTAGCGTGTTCCCTACCGCACTCCGGCCCTGACAAACCGGAAAGAAGATCAAAAACACCGCTTTAGTTAAAACACCTCTGGGGGCTGTGCCTGGAGCGGAGGGCTCGACCCCCCTCCTCAGCCCCGCTACTTCACCCACCACGGCCGCCCCGCAGCGCCGCTCACCTGCTTGGGCTCCTCGGCGTCTCCTCTCAGCGGGGCAGCGGCGCCCGCGCCGCAGGGCTCCTCCATGCTCCGGGAATGGTGCGGGAATGGTGCGGGGATTGTCCGGGAAGGGCCGGCGGGAGCGGAGTCGCTTCCCGGGGGTGTCCGGCCGGGAGGCGCCGCCTCTCGCGAGACTCTTCGAGAAGGCGCGGGAAGGGCGGGCGCTGAGGGTGGCGCCGTGAGGGGCGGGAGGCGGCGGCGGCTCCGTCAGGGGCGGCTGTGGCGCGCCCAGCGGAGCGGAGAGTGTTCGAAATACACGTGGGCAATCTGGGAGCAATGCCTAATTTGTGAATTACACCAAAGCACAAAGTGTTAAGTGCAGTTGGTCCTTAAGCACCTCCGGGGATGGGACTCTACTATCACTCTGGGCAGCCACTTCCAATTCTTGGCCACCCTTTCCATGAATAATTTTTCCCTGTTCTCCAGTGTTGGCCCCCCCGGCACAGTTTGAGGCCATTAACAGCTCCCCAAGCCTCCTTTGTTCCAGGTTTGTTTGGCTTTCCTGGATAACTGGGATCTTAATGAAACAAGCGAAAACTTGGGGATGGGCTACCTGAGCACGGGAGAGGATTGAAAACAGAGCAATGTTCTGCCCTCTGCTTGTACACTGAGTTTGCCAAAAGCTAAGGTGGAATTGCTTCACAAAGCAAGTAATTCCTAAATAGCGCCCATGGGGTTTTAATATCTATTATTTTCCTTGTAGATGGTATTCCTCATTCTCTAAACCACAAGAGGCGGTACACTTCATGACTTGTCAGGGAGTACAAATGCTGACTGCCACTTAAATTACATCTATGGCTATGTATAGCCACATACATATTTATATATATATATACAAACATAGATCATGGAATCACAGTCTGGTTTGGGCTAGAAGGGACCTTAAAGATCATCCCTGCCATGGCAGGGACACCTTCCACTGTCCCAGCTGCTCCAAGCTCCAATGTCAACCTGGCCTTGGATTTTTTTTCCCCCTAGGCATCCAGGGGCAGCCACAGCTGTGCCAAGGCCTCACCACCCTCCCAGGGAACAATTCCTTCCACATTTCCAATCTAAACCTAGTCTCTGTTAGTTTGAAGCCAAGGAGGACACAAGTGTCATCTTCTTTACAGTCTGCCAAGGCCGAGGCAAAGTCTTGGTTTGCTCTGCTCTGGCCAAGTGTGCTGCAGTTAAATAGCTGGGATGTTTCCAAGCCAGCGCTCAAAAGAAAAAAAAATAAAAAAATTAGGACGCAGCCAGGTTTTCTGTAAATATTGGGCGTGTATTCAGTTAAGATGTGTGTATGTGGAAAGCCATTCTCAAAAGAGCAGGAAGTTACATCTTAAAAATCCCATCTCTAGCGTCCTCGGTTTTTCCTCTAAAACGGCTCTCCTGGCCCCACACGTTCCTCTTCAGGCTGCAAAGTGTCACTGAGGTGATTGTGCAGAACTGCTTTGTTTTCGACATCCACTCCTTTGCCGAGCCGTGATTTCCCTGTTCCCCGCAGCGAGAGCAGCGTTGCCCGGCGTCGCTCTGGGTGGTGTGGCTGTCGCTGAAAGCCCGGGGAGGGCTCTGAGGTCACAGCGGAGGAGGGTTCCACGCCGTGCCCGTTCTGGGAGCCGATCTCCAGGGAGCCCCGGCAGAGCCTCGGGAGGCGGCAGTGACATCGGGCCATGGCTGAGGACGGCTCTGGGCAGCCCGGCGACCGGCGCCCTGGCGATTGGGTGAGGGCCGAGCAGGAGCCCCCGTGTCCCTCGCTTAAACTTTGCAAAAAGCACCGTGCTAAGGCTGTCCTTTAGACAGAAATAAACCTTCCCGTTCCTGAGGATTACGAGGAAAGGGTGTCCTACATATTCAGAGGAAGTGTGCAAAAGTTTTGGCTTGCTAACTAACCCCGGCTGGATGTTTTTTTCCCCCCAGTTTTCCAGCAATGCTGGAGGTCTATTCTTTTATAGTTAGCCCTGGTTGATTTTCCTTCTGTTCTGGAGAACCCCAGCCAAGGTTTGCCTCAGAACAGTGTGATCCCATCAGAAACAGTGGGCTGGGACATCTTGGCATCCCAGGGCACTGTGACACTCCTGGCACAGGCTGAACTCTTTGGCCTGATGTTTGCTTGAGCTGTTCCCAAAAATTTTCTGCTCTCAAACTTGTACAACAGCAGGATGGGGTGTGGGGAGGGAAAGTTGTTGTTTTCCTTGGTGGTTATTGTTGTATAAACAACTTTCAGAAGAATAGCTGTTTTCAGAAACAGCTTTCTGGATATTCTTATCTTAAAGATCCCTAAAACTGTTGTGTGGTTATTTGATGTAGGTTCGAAGGTCTTTGTGATAAGGTTTGTGTTGTGTGTGTGGAAGGCTTCTCATTTTTCCAGACGCCACTAGGTGCTGCTGCAATCCAAGCAATAAAAAAACAAATGGGAAAAATACCATTATGCCCACGTTTCTGAGAAGATTTTTTTTTTTTAATTCGTTTTTATTTTAAAGGGTCAAAATCTTCATTATTTTGTAGTTTGCTCATTTTGGAGTGGAGCAGGGCGAGCTGGAATCAACAACAAGCGCTTCCCAAAGACATGTCCTGAACTCGGCAGCCGCTCTGGGAAAGGATCACAGAATGCCGCTGGAATACAAAGCTCGTGTGCAGGTGAGCTCTGGAGGCAGCACAGCCCATTTTCCGAGCTCTTTTGCGACTTGTCACTGCGAAGTTGTGAACAAGAACAGCGCTCGGGGTCGTCAGAGGAGCAGACACAGCGGGCTGGCAGACTTTGTGCCTCGGGGGATGGAGTGATTGCTGCCTGTGCTGCGGGAGAAACATATTTCCCTGCTACTCACTCATCATTTTAGTCGCTCAAAGTCCTGCTGTATTGCTGCTGATTTTCTCTTTTATTATTGAGACACCGAATACATTATGATCAATCGCAGCCTGCAGCGCTGTAAGAATTGGTTAATGGAAGTTTGATCAGCTGTTTGGCACTGAATGTTAGAAATTCAGTGTATTCACACAAAGGAGCGGTTTTTTGATCATTAAAAAGTTAGAAGCTCCTCATTTGGAACATTTTCAAGGCTTGCTTAAAGATGAGATTGGTGAAAAATTTTAGGATTTTTAAAATCACAAGTATTTAAAATGTTACAGTGTTGTAAGCACGTTTTCATGTCCTCATTTTATCATCACAGTGAGCTTTGCTTTACCCATCCATTTTGTGCACAGAACATTTTCTATTTTCATTTTCTATAGGCACAGCAATTACAGTGGATTCATTTCACAGGTTTTGCTATAGTAAAGGGCAGAAATGAAGGGCTTGGAAGGAATATGTAAAAGGGGAGCTTGGGGCTACTGAAAAAGAGATTAAACTGGAACATATACACTGTGTTAATTTTACATCTACCTTTCTGTGGAACATCTGGCCTTAGCCACTGCCTGAAAAGGAGAACCAACAGCAGTGTGACTTCACCTGAAGTTGCATGTCTTGTCCTTACCAGCCCTCCACTTTTATATAGAATAAGGGAAATTCTTGCCTGTCATAAATTGAGAATTAATCTGAGATTACAGGTGAGAGCACAAAGATGCACTGAACGCTAAAATGGGACAATCTTATGAAGTTTGTTTAGGCATTGGTAATAAACACTATTGCTGAAATGCTGAAATTGAAATTTAATTGCAGTAGGATATTTTAGTAAGAAATTTACAGACTCAGGAGGTGCTTATTTATAAACACATGTATGAGAATGTATTTGCTGAATTTACTTATCCACTGAACTGTTATCTAGGTGAATCAGTATGACACAAGTGAACTTGTGAGCATACCTAAAAAAAGGAAGAGAATCTGTATAGTGAACCAAATATCCTGAGAAGTGACATGCTGGATGTTCTTGCTGGATCAGGCCTCCAGTTACATTGATTTTCAGAACTCATTCAGCTTCCCCTATTATTGAAACACCTCTTTTAGACTGTGTTACATTACAACTGGAGGGTAATATCACAATTGGGGTATTGCACTGATACATAACAAACATTTAAAAAGCCAGAAATTCTCATTATGTCTAAAACAGCACTTTTTTCAGTTGTTCTTTTTTCTGAAACTCTGGTTTAATTTGGGGACTGGATGAACATCATGTGAAAGAATGAGTTCATAAATTAGTTAAGCAATTAATACCTCTTCCACTTGCCCTGTAACGAGCAGTGACCATGACATTCAGTTCATAAATCACAGACTAATTCAGTTTTGAGGTCCCTTTTGTAGTTTATTTTAATTTGCTTTAGGCCTACTATTAATCAAGCAAGGCAATCCTGACAAATATATATCTAGCATTTTGCTGCTTTGCCGACAGAATGCATCATTTCTTATTTGAAAATTCACACTTTTATATTAATCACATATATATTCAGCAAATCCTTCTGATAATTTTATTTTAAAAATTAAAAGTCCACATTACCCCTATAAGATCATGTGCAGATAACAACACAGGTAAGAAATATGATTTTTGTGCTGGAACAAAAGCAGCTGCAATCTCACAGTGTAAGAATGAAGACTAATAAACTCCAGAGTTTTTGAGAAGTCATCTTTTTTGCTATAATTTCTTTTCTTTCAGGAAGCAGGAAACAACGATTTCCCATTCTCTTCTCATGACAACAGACATGACATATGCAATGCAGCTGAGTATTTTGACTTGGTGAGTACCCAGCACTGAGACAAATCAAGCAGATTCAGATCTATTGGTCTGCCAGAGATTAAACAAAGCATAAAAAAGAAAAATAGATGGTAAAACTTGTGAGAAAAATGTAAATGGCAAAGAAAAATAAAGTTTTTATTAGTACAGGGTTGGGACATCTCTGGGACTGTCACAGATATGCAGCAGCACACACAGTCACTGAGAATTGCATGATTCAAAGAAAAGAAAAAAGCCATTATTTGGGTCTCTGACAGGCATTTTCTAATATTCCTGGTTTGGTTTTGAACCCAGTTAAATGTCCTGTAAGTCTTCTCTAAGTGATTTGCCTTGCAATGAATTTTTGTAGAGATCTCAGCCACTTCTAATTTGCTAATATTTTGTTCAGACTCATCTTTATCATCAATTTAACCAAAATCCATAGGATACCCAGAATGTATCTCAAGAATGCATTCTTTTCCAACTTCTCTTTGCAATACACCTGTTTAAATGTATGCTGCAGAAACCACAACTTAGACTGGAATTTAAATTGTTTTGAACTTTTCTGTCTGAGCAACAGTTTCATGTTCTTCCATTCCCTTTAGATTGTTGATATTACTCCAGGCAGCAAAAGAAATAGTGCAGTTCACAGGATAATGAGTAAAGGAGGAAGCAGTGAATTGTGATATAGTTGCTCTGACTTTGAGCTCTGTCAGGCCTGGACTTTTTGGAATTCATTATTCACTGAGTAACCTCAATTTCAGTGCACTCTGGGCAGTGTCTCATAGTTTCAGAGATACTGATCAACCATAATTCCAGCTAAATTTCCTGCGAGCCGTGGAGTGTGAAAATCAGGCTCTGCCTCTCTGTGTTTGGACACACAAGGGATAGCATTGAAGATTCAGATTTCATGGTCTGTCTCAGTTTCTTTATTGCAGTCCAAACCTGGAGTTATTAACTTATTTCTTTGGGTTCCTCTGAAGATTAATTTAGCTGTGTGTAGCTAAATAGCCTTGAGTAGATGGTGTGCTGCAGAAATGCAAAATAAAAGTGGTTTATTAGCACTGAGAGGTGCAAGGTCAGCAGATTTTCCATTATATATGCAACCAAAAATGTTCATACAGGCAAGTCTGACAATATTATTTTTAACTTGCTAAAGATCAACCGTGAGTTCTTGCAATCACTGTGGTAACAGTTTCATTCGCTTTACAGAGGGGTAGTGACTGTTACAAGATTCATCTGCGAAGCTGTGACTGGAAGTCATATGTTTGCATGAATTTTTCTTTCCTTTTATTTTTTATTTTTTTTTTTATTTAGGGCATGGGCCTGAGGAAGCAGGATCCAGAGAAACAGAAGCAGAACTCCCACAACTTCTTTGAGTGGGCTCGTGCCCCGGGCAGGAGCAGCAGTGAAGGATTTGTCACCGTGTACCAGACCTCGTTCGTGGCCGATGCGGCCTCTGGCAAGGAGGGCTGCTGCTGCAGGCGTTACCCCAAACAGCACCTGCACAAACCCTGCAGCAACCCGAAGGAGTGCTGTGGCAAGCAAGCTCCTGGGGATGACACTGCCCTGGAGCCAGACAAGACATGTTAATCAGCACAACACCTCTGGAGCACTGACCAAGCAAATCTGAACTATTCACTGCTCGAAACAGTGGTGAAGGAATAAACATATGTGTAAAGTGTGCATGGCAGTACAGCTGGGAGTTCATTGTGATCAGCAATCTTACCTTGCTCTGAAAACATACATTGCTAGAAAAGCTTTAAAGGAGAGCAGCATCCTGAGGATAAACGAGATTGTGCATATTTTTAGACATACTTCTCTACTAGGAGAACAGAGATAGGGATTGTGCTTGAGTTACCTGATACTGGTTGACCCTCATCTTAATACAAAAGCTCCTTCAGCTGCTGAATCAGTGGCAGGACTGCACCTCAGGCAGCTGACAGCACCTGTATTGACACAGGAACAGAATGGAACCAGATCCTAGAGGATCTAGTAAAACCCCTGTGTGCTCAGGTAAGAGAGAAACATTCCTGAAAGGTTTCATGGCTGAGAAGGCAGCTGAGCAGCCATTAGGGAAAGCAGAGAAAAGAGAAGCTGTGCATTAGATTGCTGTGCAGAGTAAGTGTCCTGTTTGGTTAGAGCTCAGCAGTTGTAGAAGTGAAAAGGAGTGTTGTGAACAGCATTTGTGCACTCACAAATTTGATTCGTGGCTGTAAGGGGGTAAAAAAGCTCGAGCTGAGGTGGAAGGCTGCATGGAGGTTTGAGTTTGGGATGGGCTGGATCTTAAAAGAACTCATGATTTTTAGTTACGGTCCCCCCCCAGGAAGATAATCCAAACCCAATACTCCAAGCACTCTGCTGCCAGAATATTCACTGATGTTAAGATGTGGCAGGCAGTGTAGTCAGACCTCCAGATGATGTGTTTTCCTCTTCTGGATAATTTCCATTAATATCAATAAAATAATAAGCTAAACTGTGTGTCTTAAAATATCCTGCAAATAAGCTTGTTGCTATGCAAAATAATGTTGAATAAAAATAAATCAATCATAAGTTTATGAGATAATTTCCTTTATTTACAAGATTAATGGAAAAATAAACCCTTGACCCTAAGAATTCCCTGCATTGTAAGAGCTGCTTTGACTGTGAGCTCAGTTAAGAAATGAGATTTCTGCCCTTTGGTGAACAGATGCATTTTTTGATATCAGCATGCAGTGGCTGATGGCTATTTTGTGTGCCATCAGAATAGATGGGATTAGATTCCCCAAGCATGTAGCAGATTTATTAGCCCATGTTGAAATAATAAACTCATTTTTTTAATGGAGTTCCCCCTGTTAGAGTTCTTGGGGTGCTGCACAATACATCAAAATCCAAAACATCAATGAACAATGTAAAACCAAATAAAAAGCCAAGCAACATAGTGCTATTAAAAAGAATTGCTTTTCCTCAAAGTAAAGACAGCCTGCCTGACAGCTCCAGAGTCAGAATTTCCAGAGCTTTAGCCAACAACTTCATCCCCAAACTGATTGAGGACTGAAGTGTGTGCCAATCACATGGGGAAGGAGATGCCCCATGCTGTTTGGCAAACTGCAAAGGGCAATCTTGGACCTCCATCAGAAGGAAGGAGCACATTCTTGCTCCATTGGTAATGTTTATCTGTGGTTTAGCATTACAACTGGATGTGGTGAAATAAATTGCTGGAGTTGTTATGCCTTAAGACACCAATAAAAACACTCCAGATTTCTTTTTTCCCCTTTTTTCTTCTTCTTTTTTCTTCCCATTTTTGGTTAAAATGTGAATTAAAAACCAAGAAAAAAAGTACCTGTGGATTAATACATATTTTCAACTATATTGTAATGATGATTGCAGAAGAAAAACTGAAGAGACCATGAAAACCTTTATTAACAGAAATACACTGTGCTGGGTTGAATAAATCAGGTGATTCCCATTTCTCATGCTCTGCCCGTGTTTTTTGGGTAAATAACTGGAGACACACTACACAGAATTTGGAAATGAATCATGAATTCCTCAGATAAATTTGTCTATTTTGGCTGGAAACCATTAGTTTGTTTACTCTTGTGATGATAATGTCTCTATGAGGGAGCTCCTGTTGAGTTAAAACATTTTTGAACATGCTTTTTGTTTGTTTCTTTCTTTCTTTGGGAATGGAAGAAATTGAAATAAGGCAGGTAACTAAAATTTTCTGCTCAGTGCAGGAAAGTGCTCCTGGCTGGAAGTTCATGGGATCAGATGGGTGCAATCAGCAAATAATGTTCTAAATGCTGCTGGTAAGGATGGACTTACTTTGTGCATTGCTTTATTTTAAAAAAATCAAACTCAAACACCCTCTTTACAGAAAAAACAGCCTTCATCCTCTAATCCTTTCCAAGGAGTATTGTTGCCCTCTTGTTTTTGGTTTTTTTTCTCCTGGGCCTGCATCAATGTAGGGACTGCCTATACATCACTGTTGGAAAATCTTTTTTGTGTTAATTTCAGGGTGTTTTCAGTGTGTTACTTAAATTCACAGGACTCAAAATCAATTTTCAAAAGTGAAACCAGAGGGCTGCCCAGGGTCCCCACAGCTCCAGGAGGGTTTGGACAGCACTCCAGGCACAGGGTGGGATTCTTGGAGTGTCTGTGCAGGGCCAGGAATTGGAATGATGATCCCTGTGGGATCTTCCAGCTCAAGACATTCTGTGATTCTGTGATTGATTCTGTGATTCTGTGATTAATAGAGCTGAGCTGAAGAGGAACAGCTTTGCCACTGAGGTTTCCATGCCCTGGCTGAAGCTGGCTTGGTTCTCAGGTGGAGCTGAAGTGGATGAGTCTTGTGCTGTTGTTATGTTCACTTCTTTAAATTGTGTTTGGTTTTTTTCCTTCTTTCTGTCCTGCTTCTGATAACAAGATGTGAGGACATGGTTTCTCTCAAAGCTGCTGTTGCTCAGCCCTTGATGACCTGAGCTGGTTGTCACCTTTTCCAGCTGTGTCACTTGTGAGGTGTTGTGACCAATGAAATGCTGATTACAATCTTTAGAGACCCTGGTGTTCTATGAGAGCAGATTGGGTTTGGTACAACAGGAAAAATGGAAATTTTGTCTTTTCTTTACTTGGTGTCTAAAGACTCCAAGAAGTCTTTAAAGCTGCGACTGTGGGAGCATTGGGAGGGGAGTTCTGCTGGAGCTGGTAATTCAGTGAGGCTGCAGCAATTGGACTTCCAAGTCATCTGCTGTTAATCTAATCCCTGTGTTCATAATCTCCTCACTGAAATGTTGCTCCTCATCTTGGACTCTCAAGGTCAGAGTGGAGTCACTTGATGAGGATGTGGCACTGGAGATGAGTGCATTTCCTTCCCTGTGCTGCACAGTGACACGGTGACAATTCTGTCTCAGCTCTGTCGAAACCCAAAGCTGATGCTCTTTTATTTACAGTGATATATAATATTAAGCTTCTTTAAATACTCTTCCACTGGTTTAGCATTTCCCTAACTGAAGAAAATATTGGTATAACTGTGGTGGTGCTGATGAAGACAGGCCTGTGTCTAATGGAAGGCAAGAAAGGAAATTTCTGAAATTAAGAAGAAAATTCTTAGCCATCTCTATCTGCAAACCACAGTACACAAACTTTATCACTATTATTATTATTATTATTGCTGCTTTTATTATTAATTAAGACTCTCCTGCTGCTGATACATTATCTAATGAGCAGTAGATGGCAAGGACAGAGACCCATTCCACTCTGGAGTGGGAAAGAACAATACAAAGCTGCCTCATCCCAAATCTCCTGGTTTATTCCTGCCTCCCCAATCAAGCAATAAAACAACAAGCTGTTAAAACATTGTCTGTGGAATATCTAATTAATGAGAAATTTACTCAACAGGGAAGCAATCCTAACTGACCTTAAATTGGATGTTTAGCTGTAGTGGGTGTGAGTGAACCAGTAAAACACCCAATCTATGATTTGGACAGGCAGCTGCTTTTATGAAAAGAATGTTATCTCTTGTCTAGTCAAGCTTGTTATTCTTCAGTGTGTTCATCTGAAAGTGAAGTATTTCAAATTGCCATTTTTGAAATGTGGTGTACAGAAAAAAAAAGCAGTTTGAAACAAGTAAGTTTAATTCAAACAGAAGGAAAGAAGTGCTCGGAGGAGACCTCTGGGACTGCAAGGACTGGAACTCAGGAATTTGGGAATGTCTGTCACAGGTGAGTGCCCAGGCCCTGAAGCAGGGAAATAAATCCCTGTGCTTTCTCACAAGGCCAGTGTTTAATTGTTGCAAACAAAATGCAGCAGCTCTGGCAGACCAGCTAGAGAGTGCTGGTTCTCCAGGATGCCTGAACAGTTCAGAAAATCAGAAGAATCTTAGGAATACCTTTTCTTTTAATTCCTTGCTGTGGGATATGTAGAAATAATGCTCATAGAGCACTACTCTGATAGCAACAAGTACGTATTTTCGTGATCCTTTTCAATATTTTATGGAATGAAAAACAAATTTTGTAACTCAAGCAATGCTATGAAAATAGATTTAAAAGGTCTCCTGTCCCTCTCTCACCCAACAAGGAAGGGTTTTAGACTGCCCAGTGCATTCCACACCTACAGATGGCAATGTTAGTGTGCAAACAGAGCAGCACGAGTGCCAGATGTAAACTGCAGTGGGCTCTGTGCTGTTAACCAGACACTGGTGCCTCAAATGGCACTGCAGGCATGCATTAATGACCCTGAGTGACACACCTCCTCATCTCACTGCTTCATTAATCAGTGCCCCAAGTGGCACATTGGCAGGGCTCTTTTTCAGGCTGTGTCTCCCCTCCCAGGGTAATCAGATGCTCTATGGTTCTGTCTACTTGTGGGAAAGCTAAACCCAATAAATAAAGTTGAATTTCCTGATTCCCCTGGGATACAGTGATTCTTTTTAACAGTGCTTCTTCAGTTGAGTTGAAATTAAAACCCATCATGACCAATATATTGTGGAATATTTCATGGACTGAGCTAAGCACCAGGTTTAAAGACTTAAAAAAGAAAGAGCACTGGAGGGGAAGACTGTTGATGCAGTAGCGCAATATGCCTAATCCTATCTCTCTTCCTGGTGTTAAACTCCGAACTTCCATCTTTTCATCATTGCTGTGAAGGTTTTCAGTGCATGTGGGATGTAAATTTCCATTCTGAATTAAACTTGCGGTCATTTAGACGAGAATTAACATTTGCTCTTCAAACTTTGTGGCATGCAGTGCAGCTTGGTTCCATAGGAGGGCAGATGTGTTGAAGGGCTTGGTTTTGATATGTGTTATATTAGTGTAAGTGCTGCAGTTGGGAGTTGAATTATCAGATTTATACTGATATCAGTGAGCTCTCAAATTGTGTCGGAAATGCAACAGTTTGAGTCCAGCACAAATGGAAATATCTGGTGGGTCTTGATGCTGACAAAATTAAAAGGTTTTTCAATTCATTTTATTCATTTATTCATTTATTCATTCATTTTATTCATTTTATTTTGTGTCTGACAGCCTATAATCTGAGTAGTTATTTAATCACTGACAGTATCCAGCAAATTCACAAAATTAATTTTTTGGTTTACTACTTGGATTTAAACCAGCTTTTCATTTCTCTAGCATCAAGTTTTCAGTATGTGCTAATTTATGCTAGAGTTTTCTTTATGCTTCAAGCTAAATTCAGTCTTAAATATAAAACAGCTTTAGCCTCTGGGTTAAATAATTCCTTACAAAATTTGAAATTTCAAACCATATTTGCCTTTTCAAGCGAGTTGAAAACCGAGTGGAAGTTGTTTTTTTTTGGAGGCAGAAATGTGTGTGTGCCCTCCTGGCTTAGCTGATCCCTTCTTGCAGAGCAAGCTGAACATTTCATCTGTTTCACGTAACAAAGTCCCTGAAGCAGGAGAGGGATTAATAACCAGTGAAGACATTGAGAGCCCAAATTTCCAAGAGAAATCCAGTCCTTCAGCTGCAGGAATGGTGGGGAGGCAGCCTGACCTTGTCACCCCTCCTCTTCCCTCTGAGCTTCACTGGCTCTCTCTCCAAACACACAGCATCACCTGGAGAAGGGGTTCAAGCAGATTTCCTGCAGCGTGGAGCAGCTCTGGACTGCTGTGGAAGCAAATAGTCAGTCAGTGGAGGATGAAGGGAAGGATGGTGTTCTGCTCTGCTCTGTTCTGCTCTGTTTTCCTGGTGTTCTGTTGTCCTCAGCCCCCACAGCCCACACAAGGCAAACAAACACACTGTCCTTTAAAAAGAAACTGTCCCAGGGTCTCTTAGCAGATGGGTCAGCCTTGCTTGCAGATGTGGACACTTTTTTTTCCATATCCTTCTTCTACAGCACAGCTTTGCACTATTAAGTTATCAAAAAAGAGTGTTTGGAAATTAAAACTTAGGGAGGAAGATTTTCCTCGCCTCCACTCCCTCACTTATTCTCAGGTTGCTCTTTTGTTCATATTCTGACCTTGCTGCCTAAATAGATACCAAAGGCCAATGTGGCAACTGTCATACAGGCAAAGATCCTGCTGTGGTTTGTGAGATAATTCATGTGTCACAGCACAGGCCAACTGATAATTTTATTTATCTTGATGTGCAGATGTCTGGTTGGATAAATTCAGAATCATTTCAGTCTGCTGCCCAGTGGATGGTCTAAATGCTGGTAACCAAGGCAGGAATAGAATCTGTCACAGCTCTGGATGTCCTTAGGACATGACACTTTGGGAGTCTGTCCTCACGTTTTCCTTGCACTCTGATAATGAGGATCTACAGCTGCTTTGTCTGATGGAAACCTCTCTTCCCCTTCCAAACATGCCAACATTGCTTTTCCAAAAATGCAAAAACTTTTCCAGCCAGCTCCAGATTGTTTTTAAATCCTCACTTCTCCCTAGTCCCCTTGAACTTCCCCAGAAGAATTTTTGCAATCCATTTCTAGAAATATTGCATTCCCTCTGACACAAAACAATATCTTTGGCTGTGATAATAAATTAGGTGCAGTGGGAATTGAAGCTTATTCTTTTGTCCAAGGTGATATAATGGGAGCCATTCATAATGAAGAAAAAAAAGTAATTGTTATGCAGCATTTCTGTATTAAACATGCCTCCCCAAATTATCCAGAGTATAAAAGAGGATGTTTGGAGAGCTTTGTTACAACCATGCTTGAGCAAAATGCATGTGAATGTGCTCTTATTTGCATAAATAGGATTTCTTAAAATACAAACCATTTGTATTGCACTGAGCTCCCTCAAGCCCTGCTACCTTACAAGACGGATCATAGTTTTATCATTAATCAAAACAAAGCCAAAATCAATAAACATGCATAATCAGGACTCTCTGATTCCAGTATGCAAATACACTACATATTGATGAAACATTTCTGAATCTAAAATAGTTTTACTCTCTTTTTTCCCCTCAGAAGTCCCTAAGCCTTTTAATTTTAATATTTTATGCACTGCAATGCAAACAGTGTAAGAATGAGTATGTGTATCAGAGATAACAAGTTAAAAGATAAATGTTGGATGAATCTCCTAATAGTTTTTGCTTGCTCTGCTGACTTTAAAGGCAGTTTATGCTTCCGAAGGACTGGTAATTACTTGACCTTTAAAGTCCCAAACCTGCCAAAGCAGTTGCTCTGCTCCTTGCAGCCAGGACCAAGCAGGGGCAGTGCCAAGGCTGTTTGTTAATTACTGAAAATCATTTGTTTCTCGTGTTTGGGGCGATGGGAGGGTTAGCTGGCAGGGGCATGGTTTGAGGCAGGACAGGTTGCTGTGCTTGGTGTGTGATCAGCACCTGCAGCTCCAGGGATCCTCACTCCTCAGAGCTCAGCTCCCCTCACATGCTGCAGGTCATGCAGGTGATTCCTGATGCATATTCAGTGTTGTGGGTATAAATTCCTTGTCACACATACATACACTGTCGTACAATGTCATCCAAAGGTAAGCATTGCGCCGAGTGTCAGTGGTTTCATACATTTCAGAATCATTTCACTGTCGCATTTAAGAACCTTTAACAGTGCATGGCTGAAATTAATGCTGCAGATTCCTTTACTCTGAATCACAAATTTCCAACAAGTGAGCTATGATGGGCTGAATCTTATCCTCAACCACAGAAGCTGTGCATATCCATAGCAGGTACAAAATAGATCCAAGAAATGGGCACATCAACAACAAAAGGGTTGAAATAAAGCAAAATTCCATGAAGGCCATAGTTAAAGGAAAAGAAGGATGAAAAAGATCAGCATTAGAATAGCTAGGCTGCAATTAAGTTGAAGAAGTTCCTTGTTTGCTAGTCAAATAATAAGCCATGTCAGTGCTCTAGAATTGGCTATTCCAGCATAATTGCATCTCTTGTGTATCTGTGGGACTCTGCTAACCACAGGCACGATCCTCTCGTGAGAGCCATCCCCTCCTTGCTGATTTATCAGCCCTGGGAAAAGTTTAAAGGTGTGATGTTTATTTTATATCATCATCAACTAAGTGTGGCAGCCATCATAGATTAGGAAGCCCAGTTTCAAACTGTGAGAGTCTTTTAGGCTGATTAATTTTCTGTGGGGGGGTTTCACAGTGAGTCTGTCTGTTTGCCAAGTTGTGCTTATTTGCATTTGCTCAGTGCTTGCTTCCATATCCATGGAGTGTCTAAGTAAATACATACATTTCTATAAGAAGGAGAAATAGGTGCTCACCTGAAGAGAAATGGAAGATCCTGTGTGTAAGTGCACTACTTAGAAGCAGCCCCAGCAAAGTTAAGAGTGCTGTGGGTTTGTGGCATAGATAAATAGATAAATCTGTTGGGTGAGAGGTACAGCGAGCTCCTCAAAGTCAATTATTGCTTGATTTTCATTTACTGTGCAGGTGGTCTCCAGGAAACTTCATGCTTTTGCTTTTTTAATTGATTCTTCAGTGATCTGAAATGAAACTTTGCTATTAACAGCAGGATGGGGGTTTAATTTTCATGGTGAATACTTGCACTAAGGGAAGAGTAAATGTTGCTGCAGAAATGGGTTGATGGTAGGAGGAACTGATATTCCTCAGCATCTCCTCACTGCTCAATTTTCCAAACCAGCAAAAAGAGTGAGAGCTATTTCTCTTTGCTTCAACCTGTGCTTACACACAGAATTTACAGAATTTAGCCTCTGCCCTTTTCCGTGCAGATTTTGGAAGTTGCAGTGCATTGCTGTCACAGCATTACAGTGGCTGTGGCTGCTTGGTTGCTGCACTACATCCCTGAGATGTAATGCCAGCTCTTTTACCTGTGCTGCTTGTTGATTTTAGCTGTAACTTGTCATTTTGGCAGGTCTAAGGCTAGTGAGTAATTGATATGACCTGGTGTATCAAAACAAGTTTGACATTAAATCTTTTTGTACTCCGTTATTTTCAAAAAGGAGAAAGAAGATCCATCAGTCAAAACAGGGGAAAGAAACTGTGAAATCTCTCTGATTTTGGCAAGGATGGTAAAGGAAAATACAGCTGAGGCCATCTCCTTATTGCTTGTGGAAGGTGTTCAAGTAAATTAGAAACTGGACAGAAGGTGTTCAAATAAATTAGAAACTGGACAGAATGTGAGGGATTCATATTTTGAAAGCTCTTGGGTTTCTTTGGCTCAACCTTTCTGCAGGAGGGTGGAGTGTTTGCATTAACCAACAGCACCCATCTCCAGGGGTGCCAGCCTGGCACCTCATCTGGGTTTTGCTTTAAAAAGGAGAGGGAAAAACTGAGCTGGTGATGCTGCAGGAGCACTGAGGAGGTTTAACAAGGTGGTGTGAAGGACAGCATGATCTTCTCCTGCAGGTCTGAGGGCTGTAAGTTTTGCTGGCAGTGTGTACTGATCCTCCTGGGGTTATTAATCTCTGGCTCCATGGGCTGCCATTTGCATTTTAGAGCCATGCAACGTTTTGTGTTTTCAAAATATTTTTCACATGAGACTTGTGAAGTGCATTGAAGAAAACAAATGGACCTCTCTCCACCCACGGGGAATAATTGACTGCTTGGCACAGATAGGCTAGAACGAAAGAAACCCCCTCTCCTTGATCTCCTTACCCTGCTCTAAACATTTTCATGACCTTTTTTGGAGAAGCCTGGCAAAAGTAATATCAAACAGGGGACTTTTTTCCCATGTCCTCCTCTGTTTTGTTGCACAGTGTGGTCTGTTTTAAATAAGCTCCACAGTGCAGTCATTTAAGGGAATGAAGATATTTCATAGCACGCTTAGCATTTGCATTTGAATATAGGCCACCCTGCTGTTTGATTAAAGTGGAGTTTAAGAAAACTATAAGAATCGAGGTTCATGTGCAGTGCAGTACTTCACACTCGGATTGCAAAGGTTGTTGAAGGAAAAAAAAATGATAATATCCTTGGAAGTACATGACTAATGAGAATATATATAGCACTTCTGAGACAGCTCAAATATATAATTATTGTGAGGATTTCACAGACACATAAATATAATGATCTTCAGCTAAGTAAATTGCTACCTACCAATGAAATAAATATGGTCCCTTCAGAATTTGAAATAATTCAGTGCTGTAGGTGGTGGGAAATGATTCACCTTAGCTGTTATCTCTGGAACAGTAATATAGAAATATATCTGCCAGTACTGTTACATTTACATTGTTCTTCATATCCTGTGGAGTTTGTCAGAAGATCTGCAGTCCCTGCTGGTTTTCACCCCCTTATTTTGATAAGGCTCCTCACAGCATGGCTCAGCCATGGCTTGGAGCAGCTAATATTGTTTACCACAGTAGGCATCCCAGCCATAATATTTTTCCAAGAAACACTGATGTATTTAAAGGTCAGGTTGATACTGATTTGACTGCTAAACATGATTTCATTTTTTCTGGGAGTAGAGGGGTGTACATGCCTTGGGATAAAGGTTAAACTGTTGTTTATGCACTCGAGAGGTGGAAAACACAAGGCTTTAATACACAAATCATAATAGCCTGGTGGGTCAGTCAGGGAGATGTGGTGCTTTACATGGAAATGGAAGCCTGGAATCCACAGGCTTTTCTGACTAGAAAAAAACCTCACTGATAACTTCGAGGCTTGCCTTGAATTTGTAATGAGTTTGAACTCTTTTCTGGGCACAGCAGGCCAGAATTCACCCAGGTCTTTTAGCAGCGCTGATAAAATTGAATTTTGCTACCTCTGATGAGGTGTCAGGGACTGGATCCTCCTGCTACAGCAGGGGGAGTGAAAGGGAGGTAGGTGTGAGAGATGGACAGTCCTGCACACTTGGAATTGCTGGTTTTGCCATCTCTGGTGGAGTGGGAGTGATGTGGTGTGTCTGCTTCGGCCAAAGGCAGCTCTTCTCTTCAGCTGCCCCCTGTGCTCCAGGTGCCTCTTCCCCTGGCAGTGAAATCCTGGCTAGAAGGGCTGGATTAGCCTCAGACAAATCCAGCAGGCAGCTGAAGGAAACATCTGGGTTTTAAGGAAGGTGTGGTGGGTTCTGAGAGCTTTGCCTGGGATGCAAACTTCAGCCAGGATGTGCTCAGCTCCTTTTTGCTAGAGGTGACCTGAGATGAAGCTGGGCACAGGGAGTTGAGCTGAGCTGAGCTGAGCTGAGCCTGCAGAGCCCTCTGCACTCCTGCTGTGGGGTGTACAAGTCAGAAATCCCAGAGCTGGGAGGAGCTCAGAGAGCCAGGATAGCTGAACATCCTTTTTTGACTTCTGTCTGCCAGGTACTTGTTCTTATTTAAATACCATTCCTGCCACTCTCTAGAAAAATCAGGCAGCTCTGAAGAGAGATTTCAACCAAACCTCTCACTCAGTTTTGTGGGAAGTGGTTTTGCTTCTACCAAAGTGTGTTCTTTACAAGCACCCTCCTTCCTTTCTTGCACTGAGTCCATGTCAGTCACTCCCTCCTTTCCCATTCCTCTCCTCTTCCCTTTTCCAGCCTCTCAGAGCCTGAGTCACCTCACTTACCCATCCTGGAAATTCCTTCCAGCTTTCTCCTGTTTTCTGTGTTGAGGAAATCTTTATTGTCAGGTTACAAAGAGGTAGCTGCAGCCATGTGGGACCACATTATGTGTTCCCTTAATTACCCCTTTTGTTATTGTGGGGAAGGGATTTTGGAGCCCCCAAAGCCCATCCAGAGCTGTTCCTGTTGAATTACCTTAGAAATGTTTTCTAGATTCGCTGTTGTATTTATTTCTACAGATTTTGCCTCTTCTGAGACTCCAGTCCTGGAATGGCAGCTCAGGTCACTCTTTGATGTGGTTTTCAGTGGGGTGTTCTGACACCTTGACCATCCTGGCATTTGCTTGGAGAACAGATGGAGGAAGCAGTCCATAATAGTCCTAAAAGCAGAGACTCCACTGGTGCCATGAGCAGCTGGCTGACATCAATAGCACAGGATGTGTGTTTGATTAGCTTTGCTCTCACAAGAAAGACCCACTGTATTGTTTGGAAGAATGCGTCCAGTCGTTGTAGCAAACTTAAAAACCCCCCAGTTCTCCAGAAATAGAACGTTCAAGTGAAATGACTCCCATGGCAGGGATAAAAAGCCTTGCAGAATGTTTTGTCCTTAATCCTGAAGCTGTATCAGTTCACAAAAACTTCTGGATTTCTTTTATTTCCCCCCCATCTCCCGAAGGCAGATAAATCTAGAAACCCTGCAGGAGGATTTCTGCCTTAGCAAACAGGGCTTGGCTGCATTTTGGGTTGGTATTTTAGCTCAACATTACAAATACTTGTGTCAAAGATCTTGGCTGCAGTCCTGGAATTATTTCAGATGCAATGGTGTGATAATAAGAAAAAAATCCTCGCTAGGCTTTCATGCCTGCCTCTTATTTCTGCCAGGTTGCCATTGCTTTCTTACTGAAAAGGAGAAGCTGTAAAAATTAGTGTGTTCCTGAGGTTTCTTTCAGGACCATGATTTCCGTGGATGCTGTTCAAGAAAACGGCTTTGCTGCTTTTTCAAAGGAAAATGTGTCACTTGAGGAAAATCCAGCACTGGACTGGAAAGGAGAATTCTCATTTCCTCTCTGTTTTTCTTTTTCCACCCCAAATCCTCACACTCAGGACTCCCATGCCTTGTTTTCCAGCCTTATTATTAATCATTCCTCTGCATTGATAACTTCTAATTGCTTTTGTGGAGAGCCCCCTCTTTGACTTCCTGATATATATGGTGCTTTATCCCTTAAGTGTGGAGCAGGAGCAGCTTGTTAGATTAATTCCATGTAGCTACTTTTGCAGGGTAAGTCCATATTCCTTGAATATTTTAGTAAGTGTCAAAAAATATTATAAAAAATGGATATTGTTATGGATATTTATTATCTATACTTATTTGTGCAAGGAATTTAAGGGAATGTTTGTATGTGGCTGAAATCAGAAAATTGAATTAAAACTCCCGGTGTTTTTGCAAGAATAACACAAACCAAACCTGTAACTATGAGATGTTGCCTGAGCAAGTTCAAGGTGTATTAAAACATAAAAGGAAAACAAACATCTCAGAATTAAGAAAAAAATAAAAGGGAGTTTCTTGTTAGTAGTAAAAGGCAAGGGTTGTAGACACCTTCAGATTAGAAAAGGCAATTAATATTTATTTCATATCAAAGTAGATTGCTAATTAGGGCTGTGCTCTCCCCATCCCCCAGGGAAATAATCAGGCGAGCGAATCTCATCTGGAAAGTTCATGTCTGGCAATGAGGAGCTCATCAAAACCCAGCACAGGCCTGGCCAGCCTGATGAAATCTCACAGACTTTGCTCTCTAATGGGGTCTTAAAAGACCTGGTATTAGTGAATTTATTTTCCTGGTGTTCTAAAAGGCCATGATTATATATAGCTCAGTCACTTGTCAGTGTCCTTTCATTAACATGCCTAAAGAATCTTAATTGCTCAATCAGCATCACGCATTTTTGGTCTGCTGGTGCAGTTGAAGGGGGTTATCCAAGCCAAACAGGGAAAATGGAAATCCTGCCCAAATGGATCCAACAGAAAGAACAAACCATTGCAGGAAAAAGTCAGGCAAGACCAAGAAGGGAATTTGAAGAGCAAACAACTGAAGATGGAAACATAAACAAGAAATTATTTCAAATGTACCCAAATCAAGAGTGGCAGGGAGCAAGGAACAAAGGGAGGGCTGGGTATTAGGGTGTCAAAAAATGGCAGAGCAGAAATAAACCAAAACTTGGAAAAACAACAGATGAGCTAATCTAGATGGAATTCTTTTAACTATTAAATAACAAAATCTTGTCTGTATCCAGTGGAAAATTTCAGCTCCTGTCAGCCTTCCCAGCAGCATCAGCAAGGTCCTCTGTGTTGAAAATTGAATGGTTGAGGTTTGGATGAGCAGTTCATATTTCTGTCTTGATAAAAAAAATAAAATTAAAGAAGATTGTGGGGGAAATTCCTGTTTCCCACCAGATATGATCTTTATTGTGCTGTAAGATTATTTTTTTTTTAATTACAGCTAATATGAAAATCATGTCTTTCTGTTCTAGTAGAATTTTTTTGTTATGGTTCACTAGTTCACATAATAAATTTGGATTTTCAAATGTCTGTTGTAAGCTGGTAGAACTAGTAAATTCTCAGGAGAGAGCTAATTTTTCTTCAGTTTTGTAATTACTTTTTAACCTGAAAAAAACCCCTCAAAACATCAGAACAGTCAACTTCTAATGTGACAGAAATGTATCCCAAGAGTTATTACTGCATCTCATTCAACCTTTTAACAGTGAGGATGCAGCATGAACAAAAAGATGTTAAAATTTACAGAGGAAACTGATGTTGAAGAGGGTGGGTGAAATTAAAAAAGCAGTATATGCTGGTATTTGGACATCATGAAAGAAATGGAATTAGGTGTTAAAGTTGCATCAAAGCATATTTGAGAGAATCATTATAACTCCCCACATGGATACAACACAGATAGTTTCTAAATTCTTTCCAGACCCTCAGAAAAAAAAAAAAATTCAGAAGTTCCTGCAAGAAGATAAAGGATAACCTTTCAGGTGGATAACTTTCAGGAGTTAAATGTAAGACTATTTTCAGAAATGCATAAAAGGAAAGTGTTTTTCTGCCTTGTGTTGATTCTGTGCAGAGCAGCAGCTGAATTGCTTTCCTTGAGTCTGATCAAGCTGCATTAGAAAGGGTTTAGTGGGAAGGGAAGAGCTAACACAAATGATTACAGCAATTGGGAAAAACTTCCCCAAAGAATTCAAACAATGAATAATAAACTCAACCAAAAAGCCTCCAAGATAGTTCAAATAAAACCTGGTAAATTTAGTAAAAGATCTGTGCAATTTTCTCTGTGTTTTCCTGTCTGGATGTGCATTTCAGCTTCTTCAAATTGGTTCTTTTGTAGATTTGTAGATTGTGATGTGCTTGGAGGTATTTGTGTGAGGAAAGGCAAACATCCAGAATTCTCCTGTCCCTTCTTTAAATGCCCTGTTTGCTATTTCAGATTTAACTGCGAGGTAGAGGTTGTCTCCTTGAAGCTTAATGTTATTAAATCAGCAGCAAGATGTCTGACATGGTTTGCCATTATTCCTAAAAAAAATAATTAGCCAGTGTAGTGGAGTCAACCCCAGTGGAGAGCAGGTATATCTGCTTTATTGCCTTCAAGACATGAGCCTTAATTACACCCTGGCAGAGTCACTTTAACACTCCAGTCCATTTTGGTGGATGTTGACATTACTAAATTATCTCATGTTCAAAATGCAAAGTAGCTGATTTTTTCCTAAATGCATTTCTTGGCAACCAAGAGATAAATTGGTCTGGTTCCATTTTTAAGAAGGGCTTTGTCCTTTAATGGTCCTTAAATTAATCCTGGTAATTCCACCTGAGAGGATGGCACTTCTAGAAAGCACAGAACGGAATTGTGCATTGTATTTCCTGCATGCATTTACAAATATTCTGTAGTCTGTTCACACTGAAAAGAGATTTCTACAGTTATTTAAGAAGTGAGATATAAATAGATGAATGTCATTAAAGATCAGCCTTCCTGCCTTTGAATTTAATGGCAGAGCTTTAGATGAAGTGAAGGGCAGTTTGTCCTCGAAGATTGCAAGTTCATTTTCAACAGAACTAAAGTCCTTAAATTAGGAGAGGGGCACATGTTTATAGGTATACAGCATAAGAATTTTTAATACATCTCTTACATTGCTTAGCTCATCTAAGTTATTTGACTGATCTTTTGGAATAAGAGGCATTAACAATCGTTTTATTTAGTGAAGCTGTAAGGATCAGTGTTTGGGAAGCTACATCCCATTGCCTTTGCTCCTTCACAATAAGATTTTATTTCAGGCACAGAATTTCTGTGCTTGTTCTGAGATTTCTTTAAAAGGTGTTTTGGGGGGGCAGAGAAGAGCCCAAGCCTGTCACACATTTCCAAGTTGGGGGACAGAGCAGATCCCAAGCCCATCACACGTTTCCAAGGTCTCTCCAAGGTTTAGTTTTAAAACTGTGTAAAACACATCGTAGTGCTTTACAAATCCTACTTTGGAGAAGAGTGAATCCTGTGTTTACCAAAAGGAAAAGCACAGGAATCTGAGGAACCAAAGCTGCGAGCTGGCCTGGGTGCTCCCACATCCTCCCTTCCTTTCTCCTTTCTCCCTTCTCCTTTCTCCTTTCCCCTTTCTCCTTTCTCCTTTCCCCTTTCTTCTTTCTCCTTTCTCCTTTCCTTCCCGGACACAGGGATGCAGCTGAACACACCCGGAACCTCCAGCAGCTCCTCTCCAGGCCCTCCTCCATCCCCACTGCTCCTCTGGACACTCGAATAGTTTAATATCTTTTTTATCTGGTGATTCCCGAGCTGCCCCGGCTCTGGAGGTGCAGGAATCTTTGTCCCGGTGGCTCCGAGCATCGCTCGCTGCGCTGGAGCCCCGGCCAGTGCTCTTCTCTTTTCTCTTTTCTCTTTTCTCTTTTCTCTTTTCTCTTTTCTCTTTTCTCTTTTCTCTTTTCTCTTTTCTCTTTTCTCTTCTCCGGCAGATGGTGCTGCTGGAAACCTTTGAGGAGCCGCGCACAGCTCAGCCTCATCCCATGGCCATGCAGCCAGGGCAGCCTGTGCCTGCACACGCAGGCTCTGGGCATGGATGCTCATCACAAATGTCCCAAAGCTGAAAAAAATAAATAAATCTCCGTTTACTTAGCATAGCATAATGTTTTAAACATCCTAATTATAGCTACATATAGTAATTCATAAATAAAGCAATGCAAAAAGTTATTCAGACATGTATCATCTCCATTATTTGAGATCAGGGAGACATTGGTCTTGGTGCCTTCAAAAAAAGAATTTTTTTTACTGACTAACAAAACAAACAACAAAGTCAGTATAAACTATTAATAAATCTGTAACAGTGTATCAGAAAAAAAAGATATAAGTCTGCCTACTCCCTTTGGCTTGGTTCTGGTGTTGGAAAATTGGTATTTTGTGGTGTACAAAAAAATTAAGTAGAGGACTTGAAGGGTCTGTACTTGGAGTCCCTTTCTGAAAAAGTAATTACTTACAATTCTGGATTCCAGGCTAAGACAAACAGGTAAGGCTTACAACAATAGTTCAAACCCTCTTCCAGATAGCAAATTTCAAATAGCAAATTTCCATCTTGGCCAGATGAGTAATGAGGAAGGAATGAGCTTTTAAAAGAGCTGAACTTTCAATTCAGCGTCTGAAACTTCTCTGAAAATCTAGGCCAGGTGCTGGAGGGTGTTAACACTGCCTTTAATCAGCAGGATCCTGTTCCTTCAAGAGGCCTCAGAGAATTTGGATTTGAAACAGGGAAGTATTTATCAGTTCAAAGATTAGTAGCAGATTAAAGTGTCACCTGTATCAGACTTTTGCAGCTACTGCAGATAAAGTTAGCATGATGTGCCGCTTTTAAATGGATACAGACCAAGTCCCACCATCCCTTGCTTTAACCAAACCTCCTGTCAGGAATAGAGCTGGACTTTCCCTCTCTCCTGCCATGCCCATTGCAATGAGGGCAATTCAGCAAAAATCAAAATCACAACATCACTTTCACCTTTGTCTTCCTGATTTAAAGTTCTGCATTGGTTCCTTTGGGAATGAAAAATTTTGTATGGAATGACACCAGAGAGCAGAGCCTGTCTGGAATAACACACAGGAATTGGCAGAGTGGGCGCTCCAGAGAGAAGCTTTGTGTTTGTGTCTCCCTACCTACCTTTGATGGGATCAACACAATATCATAAAATAGTTAAGAATGTATTTTGCAACTGAATTAAGTTTAAGTGTGAGATGCTGCCAAAAAGGGGATCCTGGGTTCTCCTGGTTCTCATGGTCCTGGGGTGTCCCAGCACTGGCAGTGGTGCTTGAGGAATTTTGGAATCACTCAGATCAGCAAGGTGATGCTGCTGAAAACACACTCATTGGAGAAGTGAAAGTTCAGTTTCGATTAGTTTAGATTCTTGGACCACTAAAGCTGAATCTGAAGAAGAACAGGGTGGAGAGGTCAGGATTTCCCCTCCAAGAGTTTACACAGTCTAAAGTACACTTCAGCTGGCTGCCACGCTGCACCATGAGTAAGTAACATTTTCTGCCTAACCCAAAAATGGAGTTCCCAAAAAATTTCAACTTCCTTCTATGTAGACCTGAAGATGTCCAAGTTCCGTATCTGTCTTTGCAACTGTCTGAGAATCCTCCACGAACTGAGAATCAGCTTTGACAGGACCAAGAGAAGAGCTTCAGGCACAACTCAGAGCTGATCCCCAAAAGAGTCTGAGCTGTGGCTGGGGAGGGATGGAAGGACAGCAGAAGGAGAGAAGTGAGCTGAACACTAAAATGCCTTTTGAATAGCTGTGAGCAGACAGCCATTGTACTTACACAAGGAAATGTAATGTGTTGCATAAACAGATGTTATGTTCCATCTCCTCCTCTGAATAATGAAATTCAAATCCCATCTCTCAGGTGAATTGAGTTCTAGATGGATGGGGCAGGAGCCTGATTGGTTTTTCCCATTGGTCCAGTGAACAGCAGGAGGAGCAGGAGTTAACAACCAATACATGGAATTCTCAGTTGGAAAGGGAAAGGGCTGAGTGCGATCTGTCCTGGGTCCAGTGGCTGTTTGCTTTGGCATACAGGGGAGGGATGCTCTAAAGCAAGCCGGAAACCTGTTAAATATTGACTTGCTGCATCTCTAGGAAGTTATCAAACCCTATTACAGTAATTTGCAATTATAAGCCGCACCTGATTATAAGCTGCACATCCCGGTAGCCGAGTAGACCACGGGATTTGTCCATATATAAGCCGCACCCGAATATAAGCTGCACCTTTTTTTTTTTCTTTTTTTTAAAGCAAGGATCCATGTGCGACAAAGTAACGAGTTAGTAACAGAATCGTGCCAGCGCGGGGTTTGGTGTCAGGCGCTCAAGTTGCAAACAGTTTTCATAGACCAGCCAAGCCTTTAAAGGCAGCCCCAGGCACCCTCCCCGGCCAGCTCTGACTTCCGGGTTGGCATTTCACTGGGATTTGTCCATAGATAAGCCACACCTGATGATTAGCCGCACTACTGGGGTAGGCTGGATTCTTCAATGAAAAAGGTGCAGCTTATAATCGTGAAATTACTGTAATCCTAAAATCAGGCCTTAATGTAATTTATTGAGGGAGTAACTTGTGCTTGTCAAACTATGCAATAAAGCTCAGTCTTTTTATGACCCTCAGTGGTGGTATTGTTTGACCAAAATGTGGTGAGCCCCTGGACAACATGAGTGCTGTAGGTGAAATCTCTGCTGTGTGGGGAGCATTTGTGCTGCAGATGAGTTGCCCATCTACCAGGACCTCTGGAAATCTCAAGTTTCAGGCAATCCATGTGAGAAGAGAGTGCAAATGGTTTTGATTGATTCTGCTGAAAGATTATTTGATTCAGAGTGAACCATGCCTTTTTTCGGACCAAATGTGCTTTGGAAGCATTGCCTCAGAGACTGAGGTTGGAGAGTGGTTGGGTTTATTTATATGGGGTAAAGACAGAGGAGATTTTGGAAGGAAGGACAGTATGTGCATAATGACATTGATTTGAGTAAAAACAGACTGCATCTACTTCTGGAAGATAACAAAAAATGGGAATTTCTCCCATAATCGTGATTAAATAACTGCCCTGTGGCTGCTTTTCAGGTGTCAAAATTAACTAAATATATTTTGCATTGCTTTTATTGCAACTGGCAAGTGAGCAAGTCTCTAATAGTAGCAGAGCCGTTGTGTAATCAAGGCTAATCCTTACTCATGGTAAGAATCAGAGCCAAAAGCCTCTAATCCTACTCCAGGCCACATTCCTCTGCAGTTTTCCTCTTAATATCTCTTGCTTTTTGCTCCTTGAAAACTGTTTTCTGTATTTTTGTGTTCGATTCATGACTTAAATTTTGTGTTATTTCTTTTGAGGTTTTTCTTTTCGTGGGGAATGTGTGCATTGATTTTGCCTTGGTGCCCTCTTCACTGCACTGCAGCCTGCCTTGATGTCTCCAAAGACAGTCACAGCACTGCTGCATTGCTCACATTCCAGGATTTTAGATTGCTGCTTTATTTATGAGACTCTCCGATTTTATGTCATAAAAAAAAGAGGAAATAAACTCTTTGTGGCTGTGGAGAAAGATCTGCCATAAAAACCTGAACAGAGAGGAAAACAAAAGACCTTCAAATTCAGTCCCCTGTTTTTGAAGACCTGACTCAGAAGTTTTGAATAATTCCAGCTGAATGTCTTGGTGTTTGTTTTGCTGTGAGTGAGAGGGACATGGTGCACATGCACACACAGATGTTTGCAAAAGCTTCTTTGCCACTGTTGAACAAGTTCACTGGAGTCCTGTGCTCTGAACTGTTTCTGATAGCAGTGGTTGGAGATTATTTATAACTCTGGTACCTGTGTATGCCAATTTCCTGATGCAGTGGGTTTATTAATAACCAACAGCTGCCCTGTGGCTTCTTGCACATTGGAATAATTCAGATCAGTTTTTGCTCATCTACAGCTTTGGTGTCTGGCTGTGGATCCATCCAGTTTGCTAATATCCCAAAGTGCAGGAAACTCCCAGGGTATTCCCCAGCTCTGTGGGAAAATTCTGCTCTGAGACCTGGGGGTGATCACCTTACAACCTGGAGCATGGGAGTGAATGCTGCCTTTTATCTGGGCTTGAATGGGCCCCAGCTCCACCAAAGGTGGGGGAGCCCCCCCTGCCCTGCCTGTGTGCCTGGGCTGTGCCAGGAGGGCTCAGAGAGGGGAAACAGGAGCCCAGGAGAGCAGCCAGCCCAGTGGGAATGGATACCTGCCATGGCATGATGGGGATGCTGAAGGGGAGAATCAGCCAGGAAAAGCATTGTTTAAGCTGAAATTGAACATTTTCCACGCCATTCTTTTTCTTCTTCCTTTCTCTGTGCAGCCCTGACTGATGCAGGTAACAGGAGAAACCCAATCTCAAAGTGGCAGCACGTTAACAGCAGCAGGGTCACTCCCAGCCGAGGCAGGTGACTTTTGAGCCATCAGATCCTTTCTGTGCCCCCCAGAGCAGCCCCTGGAGGTTCCACTCCAAAGCACATTCACCAGCCTCTCCCAGCTCCTTCCAGCTGGGAGGGACATCCCTGGAGAGTCCCCTTTGTGCAGGGGTCACACTTCCTGCCTCGAGGTATTTGTCACTGTTCCATTTGGGTTTGGTGTGCCTTGTTCTGAGTGCCACTCAGATCACCCCAAACCCCTGGAAGTTCCCAGGTGAGCTTTGAGCAAGAACTGATGGATCTTGGATCGTGGTTTATGGCTCTAGGCAGTGCTTCAGCCCTTCTAAAATCACCAAAAATCAATGTATTGTTTTCTTCTCCTGCTTTTCTCCATTTTCCCCTAAACTACTTAGAATTGCTCATTTTCAGGTATTTTTTCCTCTCTGAAATTTCATATAATTCTTGCAAATATAATCCTGGAGACTGAAGTAAAAGGAATCCCAAATTCCTTTCTGGCCAAAGAAGATCCAGCACAGGAAACAAAGCTGTGTTAAGATCTTTTATTTTTCTGCCTAAGATAAAAATATGATTTAAACTGAGGGGAGATTGCAATGTTACCAATTATGAATTGAATGAGGAATTTTGTAGCTGGACATGTATTGGTCATTAATTCAATCAGAAAGCAAGATTTATGACTGGTCTGCAATGTACTCATCCTGGTTTAAACTGTATTGAAATCATGTAATCTTGTATTAAATTTATATAATGCTGGTGGAACCAAGATTAATATCTGTTTCAAGTTTGTTGTTTTCCTTCCAGTTGTTTTAGGTGGAAGTGAAGAGTAGAAAATAATTTATTTATGAAGTTTAGTGCCTGTTAGAGCTTCAGGCACCCAACTCCCCATTGGATACAGTGCTGCACTCATTCCTTCACCTGCAACAATCAACACTTCATTATCACTTTATAATCTGGAAACTTAATTGCTCCCATTAATTACTATCACTGTGCAACAATTTCCCACCAATACATGCACTAAACTCAGTGCTCCATGTAGAAACCAGGTAGACATTTTCCAGGGAGTCTCAGGCAGTTATTTGGGATTTGTCTGGTCACTGGAAGTGTCCTGGGATGCTGTGTAGTGTTACCTGTCACCTCTTCTGTTTCCAAATAAACTGTGGTAGTGAAGTGTGAAACCAAACCCACTTGATCCTCTGCATCTTGAAGTCACAGGGAATTAAAATGAAAAGCTTTATTGTCTAGCAAAGAATTCTTCCTGCTTGTCATCAGCAGCGATGGATTTCTTCCTTGCTCTTGGAGTTTGGAAATCTCTGCCAGTGCACAGCCATGAATGAAGAGTTTATACACAGACCAGTTCTTTTTTTCCCTTTTTTTTAATTGGTAGGAGTTTTGTCTGTTTTTAAATGCAAGACTTGAAGCTTTGTTTTAAATCATAAATCTAGAGGGGTTTTACAGGACAAGAGGTAGGCAAGGTATTGAAATAGATCTCATGGACAGGTTGTGGTGTCTCCATCCGAGGAGGTGAGGTGGCCTCAGAGGTCACTGGGTACCACGATCCTGTTTTTGCCATGGGATGAACCAGATGGTCTCAAAAAGGTCCCTCAAAATGCTATTATTGTGTGATGAAGCAGGAACTTTCCAAAGTTTGCTCTCACATTTATCTTGTATAAACTCAGGCTCATACTGCTCTGATAAGATTTATTCCAGGAAGTTTCAGAAGCAGATTAGGAAACCCTGGAAGAATCCAATGGTAGTTGTCTCTTCTGGCACCACATTTGTTTTTGTGACTCTGCAGTCCTAAGAGGCAATGAAAAAAAAATGTAAAAAAAAATAGAAGACACAGAACTGTAAATACAAAGAGATCAGACGGAAGACTCCGTGGATGAGTGTAATGAATGGCAAAAGATGGTTCACAGGGAGGGAAAGTCAGCATTTATCACACAGAGGGGACAAACAACTTCCTAAAATCAACAGTTTATTTTGCTGCACATTCCTCATGGCAAACATGCCAGCTGAAGGATCGAAAGGAGTTAGGATGCACTTCATTTCTGGTGGTACCTGCTAACCAAGATCGAATTGGTGAATATTGGGGTGAGTCTCCACCAGTCCAGCTCACTGCCTGGCCTTTCCCACTTGTCCATTTTCTGAGGTGTAGCAATTCACTCCTGTGATCCTGAGCAATCCCTTTCTGCTCAATTTTTAAATACCGGCCAGGGTTGCACAGAATCCATCTTTTGTGCAAGGGGAGGTGCTTTGGGGAGCAGTAAACATCCTCTTGCTGCTGTCAGGCCCCGTCATCTGTCTGTGGGGATGGGAATTGATATTTGCCAACCCCCAGTGTTGAAAACCAGAGCTCCACGAGGCTCTGCAGCATTTTGCACACTTCTGGTGTGCAGGAGGGTGTTTTATTCTTTTCCAGATTTCAAGAAGTGCCTGGGAAGTAATTTTGTGTTTCAACTGAGTAGATATTTTAAACTGGCTAAACCTCTTTATCACCTCCTGTCCAACCTTGCCCTGCAGTGGACTTGCAATTTCCTGCAACTATCACACGTTTGCAGCAGGTAGAGGGTCCATCTGCTACATCCACCAAATCTTCTCCTAGATTTAAGCCAGAAAGGATCATTCAATGTACTTTACTCCTGCAGGTGGCATCTACTCCAAGATTTCACCTGGCTATCTTATTTTTGAGTGCAACTTTTTTCATTGAGCAGGAAGAATCTGAGTTTCATTTATTAAGAGAGTCTTTGTTCTCATGTAGGAGGAGAATGTAGTCAGAGATAATCTTTATCTCCCAGTCTCCTGATAATATAGAAAAGCAGCTATCTTGAGAGCTGGCTTTCAAGTAGAGTGGAAAAAATTTCATGAGGTTTTTTTCCCTCATGAAATTTCATGTCTAATTTTAAGTATTTGAAAAACAGGAACAAAAAAATAATTGGCAATGTCCCTGCATTTGAGATTACAGCAAATAAACTTTAAATAAATTACAGATGGGTGTTTTATTTACAAAATGCTCAAAATGCCTCAATTGACAAATATATTTAGCTGGAGTGTATGATGAAGTGATAAGCAAGTCAACAAAGCAAAGCAAAAACAAAAAATTACTCTGTTTTTTTTGAGGATGCCCACAAACGGCGAGTGTTGATAGAGAAGCCCAGTCATCAGAAGCAGGGGATTAATCTGCACATAATGAGGACTGGGCTCAAGCAGGAGGAGAAGTTTCAATAACAACAATGGGAGCATTGTTGGGGAAAAAAAAACTGCAGCAAACCCATCTGCTGGAGCCATGTGAGTCCCACACAGGGAGCGAGGAGAGCTGAGCATCCCAGGAAAATCTGGTGCTCAGCTGAGAGGAGATGGGAGCTGGAGACTGCCTGGACCTGCCTTGGGAACACCTCTCTAACGGGGACAGAAAATAACAGGAAACTGCAAAGAAATTTCAAATATAAAGTTCCCACTCGCCCAGATGATGGAATGACCTTTGCAGAAACTCTTACACATCTCCAGCCTCTGAGTCCTGGGTTTGAAATATGAATTTAAAAGGGAGGGAGAAGAGGTAGAAGGGTAGTGTGTCATTTCTTTTGGTATTTTGTTTCCAGCTCTATCCTTTGATCTCTGCAGCAGTGTAGTTCAGACAATCTGTAGAAATATTGCTAAACCAAGTTACTTTGTTATATTTTACTTCAGCCATTTGTCAGCATATGCCATAAAAATTTTAGTTTTCTCTCTTGATCTTTATCAGAGATTGCTGTTTCTCTTTGATGTCCCCCTCCTTATTTGACATTTGGATCTGGTTTCCCATTTAATTATCTAACTCTCTATTGCTATTTTAGTTTAAAAGTTCACTGCAATATTTTACTCCTCCTGTTTCTCAGTCCGTTCCTCTGTGCTCCAGCTGAGACACAAGAAAATGATGAAGATATTCACTGTCTTAGGGAGATTTGTGCCCAGGTCCTCCTGTGAGCAGAGGGGAGATCAAGCTGGGGTCAGTGAGTGTGGGCAGCAAACATGATGCTGGGACAGCTGGATCTCCTAAACCAAAATATCCAGAAGCCATCCTGTGATGAAATGGTAAATATAGTCTGTTTCTTGTAGGTTTGAAAATCTGGGATGTAAACAGCCATACAGTCAAAATAGCTGTAAAATGTCACTTAATACAGTCCCAGTTCCACAAACCATCTTAGGAAAACACCATCCTCACTGCTTAGCTGTGTCAGGAAACAGAAGGAATTCCTCACATTTTGTGGCCCAGGGAAGGAGATTTGCTCTCAAGAGGGAGAGCTGAAGCACAGAGGACATTTCACCTCCTCAGTGCAGGAAGTTTCTCATGACAGCTGGAAGCTCCTCAGGACAGCTGGTCCTTGGGATGTCTCAGAAGCGCCTGGACGAGATGGGGATGGCCAGAGGATGACCCAGGTGATTTATTGCTGCACTGAGGCTGTGTCACTCTGATGCAGGGAGGATTTTGTCTTGGGGCATGGCTGGAGAAGTGGGAAGCAGTGAGGTGACAGTGGGATGAAATCCTGCTGAACTGGTGAGCAAAGCGATTTCAGCTTCATCCAAAACACAACAAGCTGGAGGAGGAGAACTCTGAGCACCATTTCTTGCTCTGGCATTCAGGGCAGGTTAGAATAACCTCCCTGTGGGTGCTCTGAGAAAAAGGATGGAAATATTTCCGCTGGTTGTTGTTAGGAGCAGAACTGGAGCCGTGCACAGCCTGGGTGAGTCCTGTCATATGGCTGAGGGGCTTTGGTGGAGGGTATGCAGCTCCATCTGGCAGCCCCAAGGGAGCAGATCCACTGGAAGCCACAGCAGACTGAACATATTGTGCTTCTGGCTGGGTGACCTCCTCCCCCAGCCCAAATTTGGCAGCCAGACTAAAACTGTGGAGGAAAATACAACATTCGATCAAACCATTCCTTTTTCCCCCCCTTCGTTTCTTTGATTTACTTCTACTTTTCAAATGAAATCTTTGACAGCAAAGAGGAAGCCAGGGAGGTGGTGATCCCAGCCTTCCTACATTCAAGAGTCAGCATGAGGCAGACCCAGGTTCAACCCCCTGTTCTGCCTGGCAAGTCTGGAATTTGCATTCCCCACCATTAAGAAAAATAACCCAACTGCTGAGCTATTGAGAGATGTATTTGGCTGTATGGAGACATTTCTGTGTACTTGCCATGCCTGTTTTCTCTGAAGCCATTTCCTCTTTGTAGGCAGTACTCAAATATTGATTAAGCAGAAAAGAAGAAGTGTGAGAGGGACTACCTGGTGTAACATTTCCAGCCAAAATTATGGAGGTGATCTGCTTCATTTTCGGCTCTTTGCACAGCAATAACTATTTTTGCCTGCTTGATAAGGCACTTCCCAAAGGATGGTGCTTGGAAATACACTCCTTTGAAGACAGGCAGAAAATATTCTTTCACCTCTGGATTCCCTGGATATGGCCAAGCTTTGAAAACCCCATGTACCACATTTGAAGACTGCTGTGAGTAAATTTGCTGCTGGCATGGAGATGAGGCTCTGAATTTGTCTACCTTCACCCTGTCTCCCAATGGAAACTGGGATTTAACACTGAAAGAAATAAAATGTTTGAAACCCTGACTAGATTTTTGGCAATACAATGGAAGTAAAGTAAGGAATTGTATCGTCCTGCTTGGTAACTGAGAGAAAGCTGTTCCCAAATCTTCCCTCTGTGTTTTTGTGGATATTTCAGATGAGTTTATCTCCTTGGGTAGTACAAGGACCTTGATCCCAAGCCATTGGATTTGAAGGAGAGTCCTCTTGTCTTCCCATGAAGTTTTATTGTAGCTGAAGTAATTCAGGATTTCTTGGGTGGTTTCCAGCTTATTCTTCAGTTCAGTGTTCAGGGGCTGGGGAACAGAGTTGCCTCTGTTAATTAGGAAGAGGTCAGGAATTTATGAAGCATTTTTCTAAGCACAGGAAGAGGTGATTTGCAGTAATATTTTTTTGGTTTTGGTAACATTTTCCTTGGTGTAATTCTGTTCAAGTCAACTTTCAGCACATATAAAAACCCTTTCATCTCTACTAGGCAGTGAGTGATCCACCAAGGACTTTGGAAAACACAGCCAGGTCCCTGGCTCTGCCTTTGGCAGTTCCCTCACCATGCTCCATCAGCCAGCACAGAAATAATGAAATCACAGAATGATTTGGGTAGGAAGGAATCTTAAAACTCATCTCACCCCACCTCCTGCTGTGGCAGGGACATCTTCCACTATCCCAGGTTGCTCCAAGCCCCATCCAGCCTTGGACACTTCCAGGGATGGGGCAGCCACAGCTTTTTGGGCAACCTGTGCCTCGCAGGTAACAATTTAATCCCAATCTAACCCTGCTCTCTTTGAGACACTTCAGCTTCAGGGTTGTATTTACAGTAATTTCACAATTATAAGCCGCACCTGATTATAAGCCTCACCTCCTGG